>BLSH010422254.1:355929-380769 GCA_018402905.1 Glandirana rugosa
TTGAAATTCCGTGTTTTTACCGACATTGTTTCAGGACCGTTCACGATCTCCCGACGTTTTCCTTCATTTTACCCCCATTCTCATCCCGTTCACGGGATGTTTTTTTACCCCAATCCCTTTTATTTAATTTTAGTTTTTTTTTTACCCTTCCCCCCACCTACACCTCATCCTCGGATCTCCAACTGATCCGACACTGGTACCGTCACATCCACCTTCACCGCCACCAGTTCCTCCTCCTCCTCCATCGGTTGTGACATAAAAAAAACAAACAAATATTAACTCCATCGGGGGTTTTATAACTCCGGATAAGTTTTTTTGTTCATATGCTTACCGACACACTCAGGCCAGATTTACAAATAAGACGTGTTCCATGTCTGTTCAGAACACCCTAGGTACGGACCAAGTAAAATTATTTCTTGTGCAGAATAAACATTTAGACCGGACTCACACAGCCATTCGTATACTTGTTTTTTTGAATAGGCCTCAATATTTTGGGGGCTACCTCAATTATAAACAAACAAAAAAAATACAGTGTTGGCTACCTCCTCCTCCTCCTTGACCACCGCCACTTCCACCTACACTGCCATGGTCACAGCCTAGTCAACCTCTAGGCTCCTACTCCACATCCACCCCCCTTCCCATTTTTTTTTTGATTTTAATTTATTTTCCCTAACCCCATTTTTTTGTAGGGCACTTGCCCTACTCTTACCCCCATTTTACTTCCTTTTGCAGCCCTCTAGCACTTGCCAGGACTTTGTTACAGCCATTTTTGTGCCTTAAAGTTTGGGTCCCCATTGACTTCAATGGGGTTCGGGATAACGTTCGGGCAACGTTTCCAAAGTTCATTCGGACCCTCCGAACCCGAACGTCCAGGTGTTCGCTCAACTCTACTAACCACCAATCAAAATATAATTTACCTTGTACTTTTGAATGTGATAAAGCAGATAGAGAAAGAAAGTTACACAGCAAAGAGTTCAGAAGGTATACTCCTTCTGCCTTCCTACTAATCTAGTATAAATGTGTGTACTGTGCATACAGAAGAATTATAATGGCCTTCTGAATATGCTCCCTTTTTACTTTGTTATTCTTCTTTTTATTTTTTTTCCCACAGATGTAATTGATCCTCAGCATTGCGCTGAGGAAAAATTTGAGTTAAACGATGGTATCTTTTTTGACATCACTATGCTAATTAACTAAGCATGAATTCCATGCTTTACTTAAAGAATATGTAAACCCAACATTTAATATTCTTGATATGTGCCTGCTGTACCATGTACTTGTATGAAAAAGTATCCTATTTTCTTTGTATTGCTTCCTTTGTGTGAATTCCCTGGTGTTCCTGCCAGTCCCTCTAATTTCCTATTACAAACTGACCATACTAAGAAGGAGAATACATTGTGGTCAGTTCTCTAGTCAGACTTGTCCTGAACCCCTCCCCCTGTTTCCTCCTTGCACAGCCTTTCACTAGGAAGATCAGTGTCCTGCTGTTTCTCCTCCCTCGGCTCTTATGCAGTTGAGAACAGAGGGTGTGGGATCACTTACAAAAAAGGGGAAAAAGGTATTTATGATGTTTTTTTTATATCTATATACACATTCTTTGCCTTTCATTTCTATATTAAACTGGATGGGTAATTTTGCAACGTGAGTGTTTATAATCACTTTACAATTTGTCCTTTGGTTTAGCCTTGAGTCTATCCATTATATACTTTCTGGCTATGTAAAAAGTAACTACAGAGGAATAAGCTAAGAGTACATGTTGCTGCACTAATCATACTTTTGTTTTATGTCACCAGTAATTAAGCACAGCAATGTTGGCCATAAATGGGTCACATTGTGCCTGATCTGACCAAAGCTGCAACAATTCACTGTACTCCAAAATAATTCAGGGTATCATAAATTGAGATGCATATTTATTATTCTGCACATTTTTTCCACATGGCTTTTTTCATGAAGAAATCTCTTGTCTTAAAAACATTTTACTGTTCGCTATTTTGCAAGAAAAGGGTATGTGCCAACAAATCAGCCACTCATTAGTAAGAGCAATTTAAAGGTCTCATACTCTTAAAGAACCAATTGTTTTAACTGATTCAACACATACAGTAGTTAGAAGCTGTACAATCATGCCCTCAAATGTATATAAGGAATAAAGACTACTTAATTGGAGCTTCAAGCAAAGCTGCACCTCTTCCATATTGAAGGGTGGTGTCAGAAGGCTTTCTGCCAGCTAAAATCTTATACTAAGCCTATAGATTCATTTTATGCACTTTAAAATGCATTTTTTAGGAAGCATTGTATATTTTGTATTCAGTAATATATATTTAAAATGTTTGCCCTTTAAACTGGAGGTGATTTTCAGAAGCCTCGAGTAGAGTTGATAACTCAGCAATAGTCTAAATTTCCAAACGTCTATTAAACATTGAATGATTACAGTATTCAAGGCAGTTTTTCAGGAATTTTTAAAAACATAAATTCACCTTTGCCCATAATCCTTACTGTCATGTGAGTCAAATGTAAGTTTTACTAAACCCACAACAGTAAAATTAGTTTGTATATGCAGTGAAGCATGTTTGTTATAGTAACTGTGGAACCTAAGGGGTAATCCTCTGCATTGTGTAAAAAGGCTGCTTGATCCTGTATGCACAGATCCTCTTCTTCTTCCACTGACTCCAGAACATGTCCAGATAGTACAGAGCCTTTGGAGTCAGGCTGCACATGCTCAGTTTGGTGTGTATCGCTCGAGAGTTTTTTTTTCTTGGGAGAGTGCATGTGATCAGCACAGGGCCAATCAGCACTGTCCAGATGGAGGGGCAGGGGTCCTACCTTCTGATAGGACAGCTCAGTGCAGTATGAAAACTCCCACTACAAGCTTTACCAGGAACTGATAGAAGTCATGAGACTGCTATATACTGCTGATGAGAAAAGGTATTTAGCAGTTTATGTTTATTAAAATAATTGCATTTCCATGTTCTGTGTACTGTGTGAGACCAGACATATTGGATGCAGGGTCCTGGGTTTAGTAACACTTTAAAGGATCTTCATACTTAAATATTGTTTTTAAAAAGAGAAAAAAACTTGATTGCAATTAGTCATTTTTTCCAAGGTTATGCTAAGTCAGCTCATATTGATGTCTCTTTTAAAGGTAGTCTTATTTATGATGTATTACAGAGTATACAACATTTTGAGAAATGTACAGTCATGCAGTGGTCAGCCTCACAGCAATGGAAGAGAACTCCTACAATTGATGGAGAAAAACTTCAATTTGTCATCTGTTCTGGGTAGAACATTTTCTATGTTGCACCGTGGCCACCAATTAAACCCATACTAACACTAGAAATAATAGCTATAGAAGATGTGAATCTTATTGGGAGCCATAGAGAACATTTTCTTAAAAAATAATAAATACGTTAAATTAGACCAGAAGCTATTGGAAAACGAGGTTTATTGAAGCAATGGAAATTCTTTGATTTTGCATAAAATACAGTATATGATGATTTCTCAAATGCAAATAATCATGAAATTCATAGATACTTTCCTAGATTTCTGAATAGCTCAGTTTTCCATAGCTCATACTAATGGATATGTTCAGCTGGATGAAAAATGAATGAATCAGCAATATCTATATTAAACCATCCCTAGCTACTCCTGGTTGACTGTATATTTTTGAACTACATTAGACATTTGTGGCATAATCATTTGATAAAGTTCACAGATTATCTCCCTGCTATAGCTTTAGAGTTCCAGTTGCAGTAGGGAGCTGATCTGCATGAGACTTTTGTAAACACAGCCAAGAACTACACAAGCATTAGGATTTACTTGACTTTGTCATCTCTGACCCAGAATTTCACTACAGGTGACTGACCCTGGTAATATATACTTTAGATAGCTTAGATATCCTTCTGGAGAAAAAAAACATTAATTCAGTCATTGGCTGCATGGAAGTGTGTGTGTGATGGTTCTGTCATCTCTGTGAGACATAATAAATACCTATAGGTTATGCATTAGTTAGCATGTATATCAATCAATGCTTACAACTCAGTCACCTTTCCGGCTGATAACAGTACATTTATTGCTAGCGGCCGGTCAGGCACAGCAATGCACTGGTATGTCACAATCCACTTCCTGCTTTTTGGGTGGGAGTGCGCCTCCTGCTGATCTGTGCTGTGATTGGACACAGCTTGAGTTTGTCAGCAGGTTGCAGCCAATGATTTTGACTGTATACCTGCTGATCAGATGTGGCCAATCACAGTACAGAGTTCACACAGAACACCAAACACAGAACATAGATCTTGTTGTTTCTTCTCCCTTAAATCAACTCTGAGTTCAGGAAAAAAAGGACAGCCAGATTCCATAAGTAAAAGCAGAACACATACACTTGTTAGGCACACAGTTAACCTCTTGATTGCCCTTCTGATCACCCCTGTCACCCATTAGTGTCATTAGTACAGTATTATCATTGATCACTGTATTAGTGTCACTAGCAACGTCAGTGTCAATTAGTGTCCCTCCCAGCCAGTGTCAGTCAGCACCAGATTGACCTCCACACTATCACAGTCACACTATAAGTCTCTGATCATCGCCATTACTAGTATAGCATCTATAGCTGTTTAAATACCATTATATATACTATCGTTTGTAGACGCTATACCTTTCACACGAACCAATTGACATACACTTATTGTGAATTTGTTTTTACCAAAGACATGCAGCAGAATACATTTTGGCCTAAATCTATGAAGAAATGTGACTTTATTTGATATGTTTTATAACAGAAAGCAGAAAATATATAGATTTTTAAATTTTCAGTTTTTTTTAGACTTATATAATAAAAAATAAAAACAAGTTGGGATCAAACATCACCAAAAGAAAGCTCTATTTGTGTGAAAAAAAATTATATAAATTTCCTATGATTACAGTGTTGCATGACCGCGCAATTGACAGTTAAAATATCCAAGAGCAGAATAGCAAAAATTGCCCTGGTCATGAAGGGGGTAAAACCTTCCGAAGGTCAATTGGTTAATTATTGTGTGTAACATGAAAAAAACATATCTGATAATATGTCCTCATAACCTATAATACCAAAAGTTAGTAATTAGTATAGATTGATGACATTTCACTGGGCTATACATAAATCGCTTCACATACCCTTTACACTTGACTTTTGGGTCTACTACCATAGTTTTTATACCAGATATCAAAATATTGGGCTTATCTTTTAAAGGATCAGTGGTGTATTTTAAGCAATTCCAAAGCATTTTAGCACTGCTTTGGAAGCAATGGCATACACTGTATATATCTTTTTTTTCCGTTAGGTGATAGCCAGTTTATTTCATAAAACTCCAAATATAAATAAATGTTATCTTTTTATGCATTACTTATGTATGCTTAAAAATTCTAGTAACGTATTTTCATTTACTAAAAATAACCATAAAAAAAGATTAAATGATATTTAATAGTTATCCTAAGGTATGCAAGAGGGAGAATAAATAATTGCTTGAAGGGAATGTAACATGTGAACCTATGGTGACCAAAGCATGACCGCTAGCACAAGACAGGCATTAATGAAGCATAACAAGAGAGCCAAGTGAACTGCTTCAGTTTTACAGCATGCTGTATTAGAATGAACTGCTTAGCAGATGCAGATCATAAGTTCTACTTCTATGTGGAAATGGCAAAGAGATGGACACTCTCCTTCTGACCACCAGATGTCATAAGATTGAAAAAAAAACAAAGACAAGAAACTTCCTGCATTTTTATTATTCATCTCTCTATTTATTTCTTTTTAATACACATTTTCATTATTCTCTGGAGAATACCATTAAATCTAATGAATTCAGTAAATTATAGATCCAATATCCAGGCTTAGCCTCTGAAGCTTTAACATTCCTTTGATCACACATCCCAAAATGTGTGATTATACTATAAAAAGATTATAAGAAAAAACATCAAAAGCAAGTAAAAAATGCCAGTGTGGGTTAGTAATGTAGCAGAGTAAGATTTGACTTAATGGCACACAGACAACCTCTATAATGTCTTAATGTCTTTAAAGCCTGTGCAGGGTCTTGTATAGGATAAATATTTTAGTGTAGAAAGCTGCTCATAGAGCGATACAAGCTTTTGGTGTTTTTTTTCTTTCAGGAACTGGAAGCATTTAGTAGTAAGGGTATTGGGCTTTGAAGATTGCAATGTAGAAAGCATCACAGTAGAGTTTACATTGAATCTCAGAACCACCCATTAAATTACACCTTCCATTTTGAATTTCATGTAGTTTAGTGCAAAAATAAAAGAACAAGAAAAATAAAATATGCATCCAATGAACCCAAATGAATTATTGACCTTATGTTCAATAGTTAGTAGTATTCTGATTAAAGTGGTTGTCACCTCGTGACAACCACTTTAACCTACAGGTAAGCCTATGATAAGGTTTACCTGTAGGTGCCTCGCATATCTCCTAAACCTGTACAGTTCAGGAGATATGCAGTGTATGTCCTGTGCCGATGTCATATCGGCACATGCGCAGTGAAGAAACGGCCTCCGTGCCATTACTCCACTGCGACTGTGCCGTGACTGGCGGCTCCCACGCGCATGTGCAGGAGTGACGTCACGCGACTCCGGCCACTCACAGCGCCGGAGATCACAGCCCCGGAAGGAAGAGGGGCAGAAGATGGACATGGCCAGCACAGGGGACATCGCTGGACGCCGAAGGCTTCGTTTGCAGGTAAGTGGCACATAATGGCCTACTATGCGATGCATAGTAGCCCATTATGCTTCTACTTTACAGGGGACTATTGAGGAAGTAAACCCAATCTGGGTTTACTTCCTCTTTAATACAGTGTCTTCTGCTAAGGGCTAAGGCCACAATGTAAATCATATGTCATAGATTTTAATAAATGTATTAACAGATTAGTCAACCTTTTTAAAATAAGAATCAGGAGGTGAACTAGTACCTTACACCCTTCCCACCAACCTGGTCCCTGCTTTACTTACCACCATGGATGATGAATTATAAGTGCCCATACAGCCAGTGTAGTGGTCTGAGGGTTTGAAATCCTTGTATGCCCCCCCCCTTCTTTCTGCAAGACATCTTGGACAGATCAGAAAGATTTTCTGTGCCAGTTGCTAACCAATCAAGAATGCTCTGATCTGTCCTGGAAGCCTTGCAGAAAGAAGAGTGGGAAGTTCAAATCTCTGGACTGCTAAACCAGCTGTTGTTGGCAATGACAGCTCATCACCCACAGAGATAAGTGCAGAAAGGCCCAGGGGGTGGGTGGGGTGTAGGGTGATAGTTCAAGTGCATGTCAAGCCAAAACTTGTGTCTTACTTTTAGATGGAATGGAGAAGAATTGAAACTCCTGTCATTTTTTGCTGCTTTTTAGAGCTCTATCAGAGCCCCAATATTTTCTGTTACCTCACTTCCTGTAATGCTGACACTGTTTTACCAGACAGGAATAATACAGAGAGAAATAAAAATGATTTTGTTGTGTACAGATAGGGAAGGTTAGACTCCTTGTCAGATTACTTTTCATGTCTGTTTCTCTGCAGATTTTACCCTCACATCCTGTCTGGTAAAACATTTGTCAGCAAAAAAGGAAATCTTTCCAACAAAGCCAGGGATAGCAGTAAAAACAAGGCAAGAGTTCTAACCCTACCATTATCTATCCAAAACCATTAAAAAAGTTTTAGGTTTGACATACACTTTCACATACAGTAGTGCTGAATTTGCAACAGAGAATAAAAAGCAACCAGAACTAATAAAGCGTATTTTCTGGCGTATAAGACTGCTTTTTATACTAAAAAACATCCCCCAAAAATCGGGGGTCATCTTATACGCCGGGTACTGTAGCTTCGGCTATATACAGAACGTCCATAAAAAATATTTAGCCCCCTGGATGTGTAATACTGTAGCTTCGGCTACTTACAGAACGTTCCTCTGCTGTAGCACTGCATGTACCGCACTGAGCCAATCACGGCAAGCGGTGTATTCTATTAATGCATACAAAGCCTGCTCGGATTGGCAAAGGTTGTATAAGCCCTCCTCTCTGACTCAGGCAATCCGAGCAGGCTTTGTATGCATTAATAGAATGCACCACTTGTCATGATTGGCTCAGTGCGGTACATGCAGTACTACAGCAGAGGAACGTTCTGTAAGTAGCCGAAGCTACAGTATTACACATCCAGTTGGCTAAAAGATTAATAATAGGGAAGTTCTGTATGTAGCCAAAGCTACAGTACTGTATTAGGGCATATTCAGTGGGCTGATGTTATTAAATGGTGTTGCCTCGGAAGGGGCGTAGTCTTATACGGCGAGTATAGGGCAAACCCTATGATTTAACTGGAAAATTAGGGGGGTCGTCTTATACGCCCAGTCGCCTTATACGCCGGAAAATACGGATACCCTCATGGAACATGATTTTTTTTCTCTTGTATGAGAAATACCCAATAAAATAAATTCATATATCACAGAAGCATAGGTGTATCGCTTGGTACACCTTTGTTCTGGAAGAGTTTGAATGTTACCTTCCAAAATTTAAGTTTCCAAGATAGAACAATGGCTTCTTAAGCATAACACAAAAAAGGCCAACAAAGTTGAAATAGCTGTGGATAGTAGAATATGTTTGTGTGTATAGCTTTACAGCCCATGAGCCCATGTTTCCACAACTAAATAAGTAAGTTGTTAAATGCAGGTTTATAGGGCAGACTGTGATTTTTCTTTCTTAGAGGCAGGAGACCTGCTGACCTTCAACAGATTCCACAGTGTTGCCCCTATTTAACAGACATGGCAATGCACACAGCTGTCAAAAAGGAACATTAGAATCTTTCTGGAGGTCCTCAAAAAAACTTTTGATGCAGTCCCCGAACAATCAGATCTTCCTTTTTACCTAATTTTTAAAGGCTTTTTATGGTGAATAATATTGTTTTCTGGTAACTGTACAGTGCCTTGAAAAAAGTATTCATACCCCTTGAAATTTTCCACATTTTGTCATGTTACAACCAATGTATTTTATTGGGATGTTTTTATGTGATAGACCAACACAAATGACACATACATGTGAAGTGGAAGGAAGATGATAAATAGTTTTCAACATTTTTACAAATAAATATCTGAAAAGTGTGGCGAGTCAATACTTTGTAGAACTGCCTTTCGCTGCAATTACATCTGAAAGTCTTTTTGGGGATGTCTCTACCGGCTTTGCACATATAGAGAGTGAAATGTTTTCCCATTCTTCTTTGCAAATCAGCACAAGCTCTATCAGTTTGTATGGAGAGGGTCTGTGAACAGCAATTTTCAAGTGCCCTAGATTCTCAATTCAATTTAGGTCTGGACTTTGACTGGGTGATTCTATCATATGAATATGCTTTGATGTAAACCATGCCATTGTAGCTCTGGCTGTATGTTTAGGGTCGTTGTCCTTCTGGAAGGTGAACCTCCGTCCCAGTCTCAAGTCTTTTGCACACTCTAACAGGGTTTCTTCTAAGATTGCCCTGTATTTGGCTCCATCCATCTGCCCATCAACTTGGACCAGCTTCCCTGTCCCTGCTGAAGAAAAGCATCCCCATAACATGATGCTGCTACCACCGTGTTGCATGGTGCGGATTATGTGTTCAGGGTGAGGTGCAGTGTTAGTTTTCTGCCACACATAGTGTTTTGCTTTTAGGCAAAAAAGTTCAATTTTGGTATCTTCTGACCAGAGCACCTTCTTCCACATGTTTGCTGTCTCCCCCACATGGTTTCTTGCAAACTGCAAATGGGACTTTTTATGGCTTTCTTTCAACAATGTTTATTTTTTTTGCCACTCTTCTATAAAGGCCAGATTTGTGGAGCGCACAATCTGTGGACAGATTCTCCCACCTGAGCTGTGTATCTCTGCAGCTCCTACAGAGTTACCATGGACTTCTTGACTGCTTCCCTGATTAATGCTCTCTTTGCCTGGCCTGTCAGTTTAGGTGGATGGCCATGACTTGGTAGGTTTGCAGTTGTGCCATATTGCTCCGTGAGATGTTCAAAGGTTGGGATATTTTTTTATAACCTAACCCTGCTTAAAACTTCTCCACACCTTTATCCCTGACCTATCTGGTGTGTTCCTTGGCCTTCATCATGCTGTTTGTTCGCTAAAGTTCTCTAACAAACCTCTGAGGGCTTCACAAAACAGCTGTATTTATACTGAGATTAACTTACACACAGGTGTACTCTTATATATTAATTAGGTTTCTGAAGGCAATTGGTTCCACTAGATGTTAGTTAGGGGTGTCACAGTAAATGCGTCTGAATACAAATGCACGCCACACTTTTCAAATATTTATTTGTAAAACATTTTGAAAACCATTTATCATTTTCCTTCCACTTCACAATTATGTGACACTTTGTGTTGGTCCATCAGGTAAAATCCCTATAAAATACATTTAAGTTTTTGGTTTTAACATGACAAAATGTGGAAAATTTCAAGGGGTATGAACACTTTTTCAAGGCACTGTATATACGGTAATTTGTACCTGTAAAGATGGTATTCAGTAAATGCATTTCTTTTTTATTTCAAATATCTTTATTTGTATTTCTTTTTTTACCTTTTACACAGATCAAGCTGTCCAGCAAAAATGACAGTTACAAGCAATGAAACAAACCCTAACACTGACAAGGGAAAACTTTTTGCCTAACTATGTAAAACGGAGCTGGGCTTTAATTTGATTGTCACTTACTTAAAGTTCATCTAAAACTATCCCGTACATAGGACAGCAGCGATTTACCTGCAGAACAAATAGCTTTAATACCCTGTTATAGAAAATTAAAAATGAACAGAGTTACTGTCAGAATGAATGGGTAATAAAACTACATTACAGGGAGGGGACTCAAAAAGCAAAACTGCAGTGTTAATGATAAAACACAAAAGTACAGAATAGTCTGTGGCCCTACAGTACAATGCAATACTGGTACAGAATGATGCATATACCTTCGACACCAAAAAAAACCCCTGAAATTGGGTAGACGGTAAAATGCTAGCTACAGTGTCCAAGGCTGGCCCACCTACTGCCTTTTTTTTTTAGTGGCCCATAAGGGCGCCCATTATAGTGATAAGCTAACAGGAGGACACTTAATGAATGCATTAGATGGCCTGTAAAAATCATGTGTTGCAGAGTAATGAGACTATGATGAAGGGACTTTAGCCTAGTTGAATTAGCTATTTAGTAGTACAGGCTGGTTTATTTTAAAGTGGTTGTAATCCCTCTCATATACCCAGTCAAGTGAATAGCCTCAGATGATACACAGAGATTAAACAAATCATTCTGCATAAGTTTTATTTGTTTATCTGTCTTCTTTTTTGTACACCCCTTTAAACGTGCTGATTTTAGATCAAATCCTTCTGCATTTTTCAGTATCACGGAGGAGGGGGTGGAGAGCTGCATTTAGAGGTCTGAGACTGAGACTGTGTGAGAGCTGATTGGAGGAAAGGAACACACCCCTTCGCACACAACATAACTGTGTTTTGAATTGACAAGCTCTGTGCTGAGCTCTCCTCCCCGACACTAATTTTTATCTCATGTGTTGGGAAAACGTCTCAGAAAAAGAAGAAGAAGAGCAGCAGATAGAAATGACACTTAGAGCTTTGTAGAGAGACAAGTAAAAACTACAGATTTAAGTATGTTGCTATAGAATGAAGTTTGGCAGCAGCTGATATTTGCAAAAATTATTATCAGCTATTGTATTCAGTTAGTACATCTCTAGTGGCTGCTTAATGCCTGGACAGTGCCTGCATGTGATTGGACGTTTCACCGTTTGACCCAATATTGTCCAATTGGTTCCATTAACAAAAAGTCAATCAAAAGATAATTTTTTTGTCAAGCGGAGGTGTGCAGACAGGGCCAATCATGATTTGAACTTTGGCCAATTCAGCATGAATTTTCCAAAGTTTGAACCTTGTATGACCACCTCTACTCTATGGAGAAGCAATGGAGCCATCCTTGGACAGAAGTATCATCAACCAGTGGAGAGGGCAGTGTTTGATTCACTACCAACTTCATATTGATTTGACTAACAAATTGAAGCCGAATAGTTTTAAAAAAAATTACATAAATGTATAAAATCTCACCATTGTAAGCACCCCTGTCAGTGTTATAACAGGTGTATACTTACCAAGATACAAAACACCCGTGGCCTCCTGTGTTTGTTGACATCCAGCTCCAAGAGTGTTCCTTGTTATAGTCATGCCTGCACAGTTTAGCTCCATAGATGTCTATAGAGGTGGAGGAAGACAGTTACCAAAGATTTCTATGGAGCTGTACTATGCAGGTACAAGCCAGAGAGAGAAGACTCTCTCTCTGGTGTTGGATGTAAACAATCCCCAGAGGCTGCAAGTGTCAGATCTCATTAATGTTAATTACTATGACTAAGGCCTATGTAAGAGGCTGAAACACGCCAGTTATTATAGGTATTGATTCCTTTTTAAGGATGGATCTAATAAAATCACATTTGTTTTATCTTTGAGACATTGTGGTGCTGGATTTTTTTCTCTTTGATTGGACAATTTAATGCCTGAGTAATGGGGTTATCTGAGCACATGAGTCTCTATCTCATCCTGTTTATTATTGAGGGTTATTTTGGGGTAGTAGCACAATTTCTGGAGATGTCAGATCTCATTAAGTATGCATCTGAGAAGGAGGAGGGTAGGATCAGTTAGTTTATAGGGAGGGGGCAAATCCATTAATCATTTCACTAACATTTTATGCAGATAGAAACGCATCCTCTAACAGCAGATACATAAAACAGAGTAGATACAAAATGAACAATGCTACTTTTTATCTCTTTATCTACATCTTGATAAAAAACTGTATCAGGCGATCAGTTTTTTAAAGACCCCTCTCACACTGGGGCATTTTTTCAGGCACTTTTGCGCTAAAAATAGCACCCTTATAGCGCCTGAAAAACACCCCCCATCCACCCCAGTGTAAAAGCCTGAGTGCTTTCACACTGGGGCGGTATCCTGGCAGGACGTTACAAAAAGTACTGCAAGCAGCATCTTTGGGGCAGTGCGGTGAGCTCCTCCACCACCCCTGCCAATGAAATCAATAGCAAGCGCTTCCGAACAGGCTGCACACCGCCTCGGAAGCGTGGCGCACTGGCACTGTAAATCCATTTTTAACCCCTTGCTGCTGAAACTAGCGGTGATTTACCGCTACCGCCCCCACCCCAGTGTGAAAGTGTCCTTAACCACTTCAGCCCCGGAAGGATTTCCAGCTTTAGGACCGGAGCCCTTTTCGCGATTCGGCGCTGCATCGCTTTAACTGACAATTGCGCAGTCGTGCGACATTGTACCCAAACTAAATTTGCGTCCTTTTTTTCCCACAAATAGAGCTTTCTTTTGGTGGTATTTGATCACCGCTGCGTCATTTCTGATCGCCGCTATAAACAAAAGAAGAGCGACAATTTTGCAAAAAACCCCAAATTTCTTACTTTTTCCTAAAATACAAATCCAAAAAAAAAATATAAAAAAAAATTTTTTTCACCGTTTTTAGCCGATTTATATTCTTCCTCATATTTGCGATAAAAAAATAGCAATCAGCGTTTATTGATTGGTTTGCGCAAAAGTGGTCGTGTTTACGGATGATGAGAATTCATTTTTGGGGTTTTTATTTATTTATTTTTTTTTTACTAATAATGGCGGCGATCTGCGATTTTTAGCGGTACTGCGATATTTCAGCGGGCATGTCGGACCATTTTGACACTTTTTTGGGACCATTGGCATTTATACAGCGATCAGTGCTATAAAAATGCACTGATTACTGTGTAAATGTCATTGGCAGTGAAGGGGTTAACCTGCAGGGGGCGCGCTAAGGGTTAACTATGTTCCCTGGGCGTGTTCTAACTGTATGGGGGCTTGCCTAGCTGGGGAAGGGAAGTGGTCACAGCCTTCATGTACAGGAAGGCTGTGATCACAGCCCTCCCCCCTCACACAGAGCGGAGGTCTGTGTTTACATACACGGACCTCCGCTCATTTGCTCCGGGGGGGGCATCACGGGTGGCCGGCGGCAATCGAAGCCGCCGCACCCGCTCCCTGGCCCCCCCTGGACACAGTTAGCACGCTCACTAAACTCGTTCCCGCAGCCGCCGTCATATGACGGCGTTTTGCAGGAACGAGCCACTTTGCCGCCGTCAGATGCCGATCGGCGGTCGGCAAGTGGTTAAAGCAGCAACAATTATAGCTGCTGTATTTGCACAACAATTCATTTTGACAGTTGCCACTGTCATTACAACTGTTAGGAAATGCTGGCAAGTGTGAGGGGGGGGGGACAGCAAAGGGCAGAAAGTCAGAATATACTACATACACAATGTCCACAAATGGTTAAGCAGCTGGAGCAAACTTTTAAAGACATATTTAAACCAGGTCACTGTTGTAAGCCCCATCTGCAGTGTTGTAATTTGTACGAATCCCTGTCAATTTGCTGGACAGTTTTTTTTTTCCAAGTTAATGAAAAATTAAAGAAAATAGAATATTAAATATATTAAATATTTTATATACTGACTGATATCATTACCTGTAGTAACGCCATACATATACCAAAATACAATGTTTTTCATGATAGTGGTTCTCTAATTTTTCCAAAGGATACTGTTCCATATCAGTGGTTCCCTAATGGCTCAGTGTGATAACAGCCTATAAGGTAACTTCATCCCCTATAGCTATACCACTATGATTGCTGTTGACATATATCGCCATTATTGCTGGGTATAATGGCTTGATCTGACCTGCTCACAAATGTATTCTCATCATCACTAAAGAAAATGGTTAATTCAGAAGGCATCACTCTTCACGTGAGAATTCAATCAAACTTGCTTTTATAAGAGAAGAGAATAGTAAATTTGAATTGTATTTGGCAAGAGAAAAATATGGCTGCTTATTAGTCAGAAGCAATGAAATGGAGACAGCTTTAGGGACTCCATTAAACGTTCTAAGTTTAGTCAGACAATGTCCCTAGGTAAAGTGTTTTGTGCCAGAGAACAGTGCAGTGCGAAATAATTGGACGTGGGAAATCAACTGGGCTTCAGCAGCTTGATAGAGTCTCCTATTAGGTAAAATGGAAGAAAAAATAGGGAACTTTTCATGTTAGTATAAAGGCAGCTCTGAAAGAAAGTGGGTTTCTCAGTGGATAGATTTACTGTCAACAACAATTTAAATGCTACAAAACAATTGCTGTAATTAAATTTCCTTTTAGCGTGAGAGTATTCATAACATGTTCTCTAATCCCTCTTGGTAATAAGTCTTTGCTTTAGTGTTAAGTCGATGTTGGTCTGTTTAATGCATAAATAACATTACACACATTGTCAGATTTATATGTTATTCCATTAGCTTTATGCATTTCAAGCTGGTTGTTGAAAATAATATTTAATATAAATCACTATGTTTGCGTTTGTTTGCATGATTAACATGTTCGCATTTTCTTTCTATTAAAAGTTGGGAAAAACATAAAAAAAACAGAAATGTGTTTATTTGGAAGAACTGACATTCACAAATGTACTAATAGTACATTTTTGGATTTTGGGTGACCTATTCATACAAAGTATTTGCTTTCCTATTCCTCATCTTAATCGTTAAAGTTGATTAGGGGAAACAGTTTTGTATTCTTGATTTCTCTTAGCCTTCCTTTTGGAAGCTTACTTGGAGGGTACGCTGCTTATGAAGCTATGACATGAGCTTGTAGGAACCCCATGCCTGAAACTGTTCTCTTGGAAGGTGTCTATCTTCATCATTGACTGATTAAGATACTACACACAGACTGTTAGGCTCTGTTTCCACTAGTGCGACTTGTCATGCGATTTTGGGCCCATAAAGTCTCACGACAAGTCACAGCCCATTGATTTCAATGGTACGCGTTCCCATCTATTTGACTTTGAAAATCAGCGACTTTGAAAAGGTGCCTGCACTACTTTGATGCAACTTTTGATGTGATTTGATCCAGAGAGTGTAAAGTTGGATCAAAGCTGCACTCAAAGTCGCATCAAAGTTACACTGCAAAGTCACACTCTAAATCGCACAACGTTGGCGTCACACTAGTGGAAACGTAGCCAAAATGTATGTGTTGGAGCCTTTGAGCAAAATCTTTAAAGAGCTTCTAGTAATCAAAATTCAAAATACACCACTGAGATCATGAATACTACTGCAGACATTCCTTTTTATCAAATATTATCTAACCAACACTGTTGGTGACTGGATAACTGAATATCAGTGAGCGGTTAGACAGTGCTTAGCTTCTAAAGCAGTCATATAGTACAGTAGGCAGGGTAGTACAGAACAAGAGTTGTATATTATATGTCCAGATTAATCCTATGACATGAGAAGCTTTCCATACTCTTAACTAATGTTGTTCGCTGAGTGTTATGCCTGGTAAACACATAAGATTATTGGGCGAATGAACATCCTTTTTTTTTTTTGCATGCTTTCTCAGATCAAATAGGCAGAGTTTTCTTTAGTAACAAAAATTGTCATACGACAGAATAAAAAATCGGAAGTGATGTGATGTGTTGTAATGTATTTGTATTGAATTTTCGAATGACAGCTGTACTGGTTAACCACTTCCACACTGCGCGCTTTATATTTACGGCGGCAGTGTGGATGTGTACCACAAATCTCCGTAAAAAAGCGGCGATCTGCAGGTGGCCGCAAAGGAGAGCCGGCGAGCCACGATGAGTGGCCACAGCCAAAGGACGGGGAAACGCCAATATAAACACAGCGGTTCCCTGCTCTGTTAGTGGGGGCATAGGAGATCTACTGATCCCTGTCACTGGGATCAGTTAGATCTCTTATGCCCATAACAGCCCAGCCCCCCCAAAGTTAGAACACACCCAGGGAACACAGGTAACCCCTTGATCTCCCCCTGCAGGTTAACCCTTTCACTGCCAATTACATTTATACAGTAATCAGTGGACATTTAAATTTCTGATCGCTGTATAAATGTCATTGGTCCCAAAAAAGTGTCAAAATGGTCCGGCATGTCCGCCCCAATATCGCATTACCGCTAAAAATCGCAGATCACTGCCATTACTAGTAAAACATTTAAAAAAAATTAAAATCCCAGAAATGAATTCTCATAATCCGTAAACGCGGCCACTTTTGCGCAAACCAATCAATAAACGCCAATTGCTATTTTTTTTACCAAAAATATGAGGAAGAATATAAATTGGCCAAAACCGATCAAAAAAAAATGTTTTTTTATATTTTTTTTGGATTTGTATTTTAGCAAAAAGTAAGAAAAACATCTTTTTTTGCAAAATTGTCGCTTTTTTTTGTTTATAGCGGTGATCAAAAATGATGCAGAGGCGATCAAATACCACCAAAAGAAAGCTCTATTTGTGGGAAAAAAAGGACGCAAATTTTGTTTGGGTACACGACCGTGCAATTGACAGTTAAAGCGACACAAAGTGCTCTGGTCAGGAAGGGGGTAAATTCTTCCGGGGCTGAAGTGGTTAAACGAAAACCTCACGATCAGGCATCGTGCGAGAAAATTTTTCCTGCATGTCTGATCATGTCCGAACGGAAAACATCGGATGAACGGTCATGATCGGCTCTCGAAAGCTCTGTACTAACGATCCGATTATTGTATGATCACTTCAAAAGCGGTATTTTCGGTACGATTTTCTGATTGTCTGTACTGGGCTTTATGCAGCATCACAAAATTGAATAATTTCCAGTGCTGTCAACTGGTCGGTATCAGAGGCATGTGTCTTAGAATTCTGCTTTGTGTCAATACTCTAATATCTGTGGGGTTGATTTACTAAAGGCAAATAGACTGTGCACTTTGCAAAGTGCAGTTGCTCCAGAGCTTAGTAAATAACGTAAAGCAAGGAAAAAAAACTATTTCTGCTTACACATGATTGGATGATGAAAGTCAGCAGAGCTTCTGCTCATTTTCTAAGCTAGGGAGCAACTACACTTACAGAGTGCAACTGCACTTTGCAAGGTGCAGAGTTTATATACCTTTAGTAAATCAACCCCAATTTGTTCTTTTGCAACCAGAGACAACGGCTGTTAAATTAAAGTCTACATCCACCTGCACTCATTTTGCAATGGAATTTTCACTTTGCAAGGAAAATTTCTTTTAGCGTAGTAAATGTAGTGAAAATTCACTTTGCAATACCTAATCACATGCAAGGAAAAAAAACAACAATATTTTTTCTTGCACACGATGACTTAAGGCCCGTACACACAATGCGAAATTCAGGCTGTCATACAAAATTCTTACCGTTAGTATGCTCCTTTCGACAACCAATTTACTTTTTTTGTCAGACAAAAGCTGGATGTGCAGACTAGTAAAGTTTTGTCTGTCGACATGTTCAGAATGTAACCACTTCAGCCCTGGAAGGATTTCCCACTGTAGGACCAGAGCACTTTTTGTGATTCGGCGCTGCGTTGCTTTAGCTGACAATTGCGTGGCCGTGCGATGTTGTACCCAAACAAAATTTGCGTCCTTTTTTCCCCATAAATAGAGCTTTCTTTTGGTGGTATTTGGTCACCTCTGCGTCATATCTGATCACTGCTATAAACATAAAAAGAGCGACAATTTTGCAAAAAAAAAAAAAAAACAATATTTCTTGCTTTTTGCTATAATACAAATCAAAAAAAAATGTATTCATCGGTTTTGACTGATTTATATTCTTCCTCATATTTTTGGTAAAAAAAAATCGCAATCTGCATTTATTGATTGGTTTGCGCAAAAGTTGCCGCGTTTACAAATCATGAGAATTAATTTCTGGCGTTTTTACATTTTTTTAGTAATGGCGGCGATCTGCGATTTTTATCGGGACTGTGATATTGGGGCGGACATGTCGGACATTTTTGACACTTTTTTGGGGCCAATGACATTCATACAGCAATCAGAAATGTAAATATCCACTGATTACTGTATAAATGTCATTGGCAGTGAAGGGGTTAACCTGCAGGGGGAGATCTAGGGATTAACTGTGTTCCCTAGGCGTGTTCTAACTGTGAGGAGGCTAGGCTGTCAGGGGCATAAGAGATCTAACTGATTCCAGTGACAGGGATCAGTAGATCTCTTACATGCCGCCTGGAAGAACGGGGAACAGCCGTGTTTACTTTGGCGGTTCCCCGTTCTTTCCCTCTGGCAGCTCATTGCGGCCTGCCGGCGGACTTCAGGTATGCCCGAGCCGCAGGCACACTCCTCCAGAGTGTGGCGGGCATGAGCACGCGCTACCGCCGGTGTGCTCGGGCCCCCTAGCTGCCTGTCTGTAAATCTATTTACGGTGATTCGCGAGACAGCTCCACACTGCCGCAGTAAATATACTGCACGCGGTGTGGAAGTGGTTAAGGAACAACCTGGAAGTGTTTGGCCATGTAAACTGGTGATCGTAATTCACAATTTACATTCGTGAAGCGGCAATTGAAATTAAAAAATGCAGCTCACATCATCATCTTTTTAATTGCGAAATTAGGGGAAGCGGCCCAATGGGTGAAGCACCAAAAATGAACTTCCTGTGTGTATGTGGCTTAAGCTAGCAGAAAATTCCCTTACAGAGTGAACAGCCTATTTGCCTTTCATAGGTCAGTCCCATGACATTGTCTGCAGTTTCGTCATAGAGACATGCATCCTTGCTTATTCAGTACCTCTATAAAAAAAAGTGACAAGTATGGTATCTTCACTGTTAGATTTAGATACACTAGCAAATTGCAGCCAAACTCCAGCTCACTCTGCAGTTAGATAAGCAATTACAGCAACTGTTTTTTTTTCTTTTGGATTAATTGGGTCATGCATAGATACATAAAATTGGATCATCCAAAGCAGCCTTGTCATTAGTAAATGGTTTGCCTCAACCCTCCAACTGCTACACTTGCAGGAGAGCTCATTCTGTTCACAAACAACAGACTTACTGGCTGGATTACCAGGGAAAAAAAGGAAAGAAAGCCTAAAAAATAGGCCATCACATCAAAGAATTGGTAAACTGCATAATTATCAATGTTTGCTTTTGGGTTTAATATTTAAGCTTTTTTTCTTGCTGCTAGTTTCAAGTTTTCAGCAGAGAACAGAGAGTTTTCTCTACACTAAAGTTTCACTGACACTAACCTTTTTTGTAACCTTAAGACTAAGGCTAGGTTTACACTATCCGACACAAAAACGGTCACACTTTTGAGCCTACTTTGCCCTGCAACATCGGTCCTACTTCGGTCCTACTTTGGTCCTACTTCCATCTGATTTGAATGAACAAGATAAGATTTTGCTCCGACTTTGAGATAGTGACTTGTCCTTTGACCAATCAAAACAATCCCAGTGTGAGATAAATTCCTTTTACTGCTGTTGTAATCACCAAGTTGGATGTCACAAGTCAGATGGTTAGAACAAGGATCCGACTTTGATCCTACTTCAATGATAATCAATGGGCTGAAGTAGGACCAAAGTCATACAGGAACGTTTTTCAAAGTCGTACCGACTTGTGTCAGACCAGTTAAGACGGCTCTCATAGGGAAACATTGATTTGGTGACATAATTTATTTATTTATTTCAGGTACTTATATAACACTGTCAATTTACGCAGTGCTTTACATATACGTTGTACATTCACATCAGTCCCTGCCCTCAAGGAGCTTACAATCTAAGGTAATGCGACTTGTGCTGACAATTTTGGTCCGTTTGTTGGACAAGTGTGAACCCAGCCTAACACTTCATTAGGTAAGCATATCCTGCTGTTTGCACATTTGCCTAACGTTTACCAGGATACTCTGCATTGAGGGCCTACCCCAATCATTTTTCCACACCGGAAGCTGTGCTGAACACACAAACTGCCGGTGTGCACTAGGAGGACACATTGAGGTTAATTTACTAAAGGCAAATCTACTGTGAATTTCAAGCGCGTATATTCTGGATCTGAGGGGAAGCTCTGAAAAGAGAGGAAGCTCTGCTGATTTCTATCATCCAATCCAGACAAGCACAAATTCAGTTTTTTTTATTTTCCTTGCATGTGATTAAGTATTCTTTGCAAAGTGAAGTTTTACCTCATTTACTAAGCTTTGGAACAAGTGCTCAGTATTTTGCCTTTAGCAAATCAATCCCAATGCTTTTTTTCAGCGCACACCACTGCAACACAGTAGTATGCACTGACATTATAGGAAACAGGGCAAATTGTCTTGTCTTTGTGTTGAGACTCCCAACTCAAATAATGTGAATGAGTCCTAAAAGGGATAGTGCTGGAATCTCCTGCTTTACAAAATAGTAGTTAGATAAGGACCCTTGCCATATAGTTAAATAAGAAACGTTGCCAAGAATTGGAAATTGTGTGTTTATCAATTTAGGCCAATATGTATTCTGCTGCATATTTTTAATAAAAAAATCCCAATAAGCGTATATTGATTGGTTTAAGCAAAATTTATAGTGTCTTCAAACTATGGATATATTTATGGAGTTTTTATTTATTTTTAGCGGTAATGGTGGTGATCAGTGACTTATAGGGGGACTGCAACATTGCGACAGACAAATAGAACACTAAGTGATACTTTTTTGGGGACCTGTGCTAAAAATATGCATGGTCACTGTACTAATGACACTGGCAGGGAAGGGGTTAACATCAGGGGCGATAAAAGGGTTAAATGTGTTCCTAGGGAGTGCCTGCTAACTGTGGGGGACGTGTTTTTACTGTGGAAAGGCAGTGATCCATGTTCCTGCTTAACAGAAACACAGGATCTCTACCTTCTCTGCTAACAGAATGGTGATATACCCTGTTCACATTGGCAGACCGCCATTCTGTCTCTCTCAGGAATGATTGGCAGGTCCCGCTGATTGGCTCCCGCTTTGTCCAATAACATCAGGAGCGGGTCACCGGCGGCGCTCCTCAGACCTGGAAGTGCAGGATTACGTACAGGTATGTGATTCTGCACAGGGGAGCTACCTTGCCAGACATTTGGCAAGGGGTCAAAGTACAACTATGTTGCATCTGAGCACCATAAACTAAAAATGCTGTTTCATTTATTTTTAATATTCAAAGCAAATTCCCCCATCCATCCATGTCTCCATGCTTTATTTTGCTGAGAAAATACCCCTTGCATTTCTGGCCATTGCCGTCTTGAGTAAGGGCAGATGGTTCATGTAGCATTTAAGCCCCGTACACACGGGACGACGATCGTATACAACAGGTCGTATGAACGACTGTTGTATACGAAATTGATCATTCGTATGCGCGATTAGAACAGCTGACATACGATGGTCATACAAGGGGAGTTGTATGAGCAGACTAGAAAAATTGGTCGTACCAACAAGCGGTCATACGACCGTTGTATCGTGTGTACAGAGCAGTTGGTACAACAAGTTGTATTGTGCAAAACACGCATGCTCCGAAGTCAGGAACGGCCAGATGCTAGTTACATGCACCTGAACATTCTTTCTGCGATCGTGTAGTGCAGTCAGTATGCAAATTACATTATCCGACATACGGTTTGAGACAATCGTACATACGATCGTCGTCCCGTGTGTACGAGGCTTTACTCCCTGGAATCCATCAGATCTTAGATCAGGCATGCCAGCAGGAGTGTGTGCTTAGCTGAGAAAGGCAATTCTCCCCTCCTGAGGACTCCTGGCATGTATGCCATCATTAGGCCTGGAAAGTAGTAAGTAACTGAAGGCATGTAAAAAAAAGTAAATATAGCATGCCTTCCTATCTATCTACTAATGTTGGCAGCATAAGGATTAAAAATAGTCAATGTTGATTGACATTTTAAAGCATCCCTATAGTAATTTTACAATGTCTCAATATGTTGCCTAGAAGTCGCATTGCATTCTCAAGAGTGCATGATGATAGTCATTTTAAAATCTTAACATTTTGGATAACCTTAAACACATATTTTCTATTTTCTAATAAGTGCTCACATTAATGAGGCACCATGTTACCTTACCAAATAAAATATGCACATATATACACGGCTCACTGCCATTAAACACTATGAGCAAGTTCAGGAAATTGGTGTGATTTGTGCAATCCTTAGCTTAATTCTGAAGCTTGCTATGTAAAACTAGCCCAGTGTTTCTAAAAATGCCTGTACATAAAACTGTAAATATGTTTTAATATCAACTCACACAGCATGAATATATTAGAAGCACAGGCAGTTATTATGTTTGTGTATCGTCTACCGCAGTCTCAAAATAGCTATAGAATTTTCTCTTCATATGAACTGCTAACAAGAGCAATGTGCATTCTACATTCCGTGGCATTTGAGGTTTCACTGTTTAATATACAAGCTTGCATGTGCAATCTATAAAGCATTTTTATGGAATTATTAGAATTAGCATTGAACATATGGCACTAAGAAGTATTTGTGTTAAAGTGCAAATGTGCACTGAGTAGATTCATTAGGTCAATTAATCTTACATTGCTCTACATGCCCAAGACGATAAACCATATTTTCACAGTTCTGAGTCAAATGACTGCCAGATGTGATTAATATAAAGTGAGTGGAGAGTTGCAGGTAGTATATATGATTAAAGCATTTTGCAAAAAAAAAAAAACATTTTGGCAGCCAATGCGGCTTATAGCCATTTGGCAATTCCAATAAGTTTGTGATATAACCGGGCAGCGTAGGTGGTATCAGTTACTTTAACAAACAATCTGGTGGTCAAAAAGTAAGATTAAAGTACATCTAAAACCCAATTTTTTTTGTTGTGGATAGAATAAGGTAGTTGGAACCCCTGTGGAGCTTTTACTGCTCCCTGTGTACCTGAAGAATGCAGAACCCTCTGATTTGGAAAAAAAATATTTGGGAAATAAAAAATTTTGAGTTGTCACTAGTAGAGTTGAGCGAACCCGGACTGTAAAGTTCGGGTCTGTACCGAACTTTGGGGTGTCCGGGACCCGGATGTGTGCATAACAGATGTTCAGTTATTAGCGGCTATATTTAAAGGGACACACAGACTTTACAGATGTGTGCAGAACAGATGTTCAGTTATTAGCGGCTATATTAAAAGTGACACACAGACTTTAAATATGTGTGCAGAACAGATGTTCAGTCATTAGCGGCTATAGTTAAAGTGACACACAGACTTTACAGATGTGTGCAGAACAGATGTTCAGTTATTGCCGGTTTTATTTAAAGTGTTACACACAGTTTCCAGATGTTTGCAGAACAGTTTGTCCTGGTTTTAGTTAAAGTGTCACACACAGTTTCCAGATGTTTGCAGAACAGTAGTTCAGTTTGTCTCGGTTTTAGTTAAAGTGTTACACACAGTTTACAGATGTTTGCAGAACAGTAGTTCAGTTTGTCCCGGTTTTAGTTAAAGTGTTACACACAGTTTCCAGATGTTTGCAGAACAGTAGTTCAGTTTGTCCCGGTTTTAGTTAAAGTGTTACACACAGTTTCCAGATGTTTGCAGAACAGGGATATGGGTTCGCCCAGTTTTAGTAAAGTGTTACACACAGTTTCCAGATGTTTGCAGAACAATAGTTCAGTTTGTCCCAGTTTTAGTTAAAGTGTTACACACAGTTTCCAGATGTTTGCAGAACAGTAGTTCAGTTTGTCCCGGTTTTAGTTAAAGTGTTACACACAGTTTCCAGATGTTTGCAGAACAGTAGTTCAGTTTGTCCCGGTTTTAGTTAAAGTGTTACACACAGTTTCCAGATGTTTGCAGAACAGGGATATGGGTTCGCCCAGTTTTAGTAAAGTGTTACACACAGTTTCCAGATGTTTGCAGAACAATAGTTCAGTTTGTCCCAGTTTTAGTTAAAGTGTTACACACAGTTTCCAGATGTTTGCAGAACAGTAGTTCAGTTTGTCCCGGTTTTAGTTAAAGTGTTACACACAGTTTCCAGATGTTTGCAGAACAGTGATATGGGTTCGCCCGGTTTTAGTTAAAGTGTTACACACA
>BLSH010422254.1:395004-405880 GCA_018402905.1 Glandirana rugosa
CTTCATTTGGAAGGGGTTCTCTTTTTATACCTGACGATCTGATAGTCACGGTGTGGCATATTGTAATATTTTGATGTGGTGACCATTGTAGTACACGTATCAACAAGTGTTAATTTTTTTCAATCAATCAAATACCAGACGACGTGAAGTTATCGGACACGTTTCTTATATCGTTATTTATGGTTTATGTGACCTTTTTTTTTGTTATCCATATTTTGTCCCCGTCACTTAATTTTAAGTTCCTACAGGTCAGTGATTTCTTATTAAGTAATGTAACTCACGGGGGTAGTCTGATGGGGGTATTTAGTCAATTTATGGGGGTAGTCTGATGGGGGCACTCAATGTAATGAATTATTCTTTAGTGACTGGACATCCTTGAATTTTAATTCACTGCCCCTGTTTTATACCTATTGTTTTTTTTTCCAGTGTATTTGGTATTTATTGCTATATTCTTTGCACAGGCTATTGAAGTGCAGCAGACCATAAACTAACTAACTTTTTTTAATTGTGAACAACTATGCACATGATGTTACCAGTGGTGTAGTTTTATAATGTTATACGGTGTGGCACTGATAGTCTAGCAGTCCATATTTTTCTCTTGGGGAAGGTTTACTTCAGCTAATTCATGCAAAAAAAGGCCTCATTGCACAGGAATAACAATTCTAATTTCTTCACATATGCCTAGAGGTAAAAGTCATGAAGGTACCTCAAAAGTTTTTTTTTTTTCACAGAAAATATTGTATTGTGTTTGATTGGGCTAATGCTGTCCTTTTGAACACAGTAACCTCTTGATTTGTTCTTGAAAAGTATATTGTGTAACTTAAGCATTACTAGTAACTAAAATGAGCAGGTCATAACATAGCCAGTGCTTGATATGGCTCTAACATAGAAACAGTTCCAGACTTTGTCCATTGTGTGCCAGACATGTTCTCTCCAGCTTGTTTTGTCAGGAAAAAACATTTAAAAACTGAACAGGCTGCAAATGTAATATCTACATTTCAGTCTCAAGGGATACATTATTTGAGTTTGTCTATTTTAGAATCCTCCCAATGGATGTGAGCATTTATAAACTTTATGGTTATGCCTGAAACCTTATACATTCTAAGCACCATATATTACATATATAACAGATTTATGTTTTACAATAAATTCTGGTGCCTGGTGGAAAATGATAAAGGTAATTGATCCCTTCATACCGAACTATTATTACCACTTCCTTCACCATAAGTACTTTTGTCGCTTTCAAGGATAATGATGTTGTTGCCTGGAAAAGGACTTCTGGTGGTTATATAATAGACACTAGACGATAGCTTTTAAGAAAACTGGGTGCATTTACAGTGGTATCATTCTTCATGGAGAGAGCTAGGTTCGCTCATGGTCACTTTTACCTTGACCACTCTGCTTAAAATCACACATTTAGGGCAGTTTTGTGATTCAAAATAGCTTTTCTGGAAGCTAATTTATCTTCCATTAGCTCTTAAAAGCATGCTATATGTATATAATATATATATAAAAATAGACGGTAGTACTTGAAAGAAAAAACATTATTTTATAGCATTGTGATGATGAATACCGAGTACGGAGAATACTTTACTGCTGAGATCATTCCCATTAGAAGGTTATTAATATGTAAAATTTCAGAATTCAAAATGTTATATTTATTGTCCCGACTATATAACTTACTGTACCTGCTTAGGGGCTCTAGTTATCATCCTGATGGCTATCTTGTGCAGGTTGCTATCCTACTAACCTAATTTATATGTTTGCTGGTATTTTTATTTTCTGAATCTGGGCCTGTAAAAAAAAAAGAAACAGAAAGTTCCCTGGTTTCAATCATTACCCCTGGTGGTTCTTACACAAGGTTTGTGCACAGCTTAGAATCATGTGGTACGAGATTGTATCTCACCCCAAAACACTATAAAAAGCTTGCTGTATCTGTTTTCACTTATATTAGATATTAGCTCAGATAAAAGTTTCATTGTGGTCCTTCTGGTTTTGGCATAATTTCAGTCTTTTCTGGATGATTACATTGTTGTCTGACATTCTTATAAAGAAAATAATCATGGGGTGATTGGGAAAAGTGGGTTAACGCTAAATATTTATATTCATCAAACCAAAAGAGAGGAAAGTTTGTTTTCAGGGTTTTCATACATTTTAAGCCTTCCCTTTGAAAGCATTCAAAGCCAATTACGTTTTCTCAATGTTTTCAAAATGTGTATTAAAGTGAAACTAAACTCCTATACTTACTGCCGCTCTAGTGACGTGATGTTCCTAAACTCTCTGGCACTGACGTGTTCTCTGTGGCTGCTTCCAGGTTCATGGTTTTTGGCCATCCTAATAGGGATGGGCGAGCAATTCAACCTGAGCATAAGTTCGGGCTGAACGTTCCCTGTTCGGCGAACAGCCGAACAAATGGGTTGTTCGACCATTTGTTTGGTCCCCAAATTGACCACAATGCATTACGGTGCTGAACAGTGCATTGCAAGCCCTGATTGGCTGAAGCAGTGAGAGTTCAACCAATCAGAGAACAGAACACTGTTAGAGTCATGATTGGACACTGTCATCATGACTTTATCCAATCATGGCTCATTCCCGCCCCACAGTATAAAAGGTATTCTTTCAATGGCAGCCATTTTCAGTGTGATTTTGGAGTGGAGAGAGATAGAACATGACTCTGTTCAGTGCTATTAGTTAGTGTGCTATACTGTGCTATTGCACTTCAATTGTCAGTGTAGAATATTAGTTTAGTGTTAGTCTAGGGATAGTGTGATTGTAGTGAGGAGGGCCATCATTCAGCTTTGCATAGCATGCAGCTAGAGTAGGGACAGCTCAGGAAGTTTCAGTGTAGTGTAGTGAGACCATGTAATTCATAAATACATTAGCGTATATGTAGAGTAGGGACAGCTCAGATAGTTTCAGTGTAGTGTAGTGAGATTGTGTTACTAATTTTTACATTAGTGTATAGCTAGAGTAGGGACAGTTCAGATAGCGTCAGTGTAGTGATGGTTGAACACTGTCTATTTGATTGCGCTACTGCAAGTTTAACGCCATTTACTTCTGTGTGCGCTACTGCCAGTTTAACGCCATATAGTTCTGTGTGTGTTACTGCCAGTTTAACGCCACATAGTCTTGTGTGCGTTACTGCCAGTTTAATGCCATCTAGTTTTGTGCGTTACTGCAAGTTTAATGCCATTTACTTCTGTGTGCGTTACTGCCAGTTTAACGCCATATAGTTCTGTGTGCATTACTGCCAGTTAGAAGCCACATAGTTTTGTGTGCGTTACTGCCAGTTTAACGCCATCTAGTTTTGTGCGTTACTGCAAGTTTAACACTATTTAATTCTGTGTGCGTTACTGCAAGTTTAACACCATTTACTTCTGTGTGCGTTACTGCCAGTTTAATGACATATAGTTCTGTGTGTGTTACTGGCAGTTTAACACCATATAGTTTTGTGCATTACTGCAAGTTTAATGCCGTTTACTTCTGTGCGCGCTACTGCCAGTTTAAAGCCATATAGTTTTTTGTGCATTACTGCTAGTTTAACACCATATAGTTTTGTGCGTTACTGTAAGTTTAACGTTGTTTACTTCTGTGTGCGATACTGCAAGTTTAACGCCATATAGTTCTGTGCGTCACTGTATGTTTGACGCATTATATTGCAGTGTGAGTACTCAAATTAAAGTGCACCAAACACCACTTTATATTGATTAAGCACTTCAGCCCCGGAAGGATTTCCCACGTTAGGACCAGAGCACTTTTTGTGATTCTGCACTGCATCGCTTTAACTGACAATTGCACGGTCGTGCGACGTTGTAGCCAAACAACATTTGTGTCCTTTTTTTCCCACAAATAGAGCTTTCTTTTGGTGGTATTTGATCACCTCTGCGTCATTTCTGATCACCGCTATAAACAAAAGAAGAGCGACAATTTTGCAAAAAATCCCAAATTTCTTACTTTTTGCTAAAATACAAATCCAAAAAAAAAATATAAAAAAAACATTTTTTTCATCGGTTTTGGCCGATTTATATTCTTCCTCATATTTTTGGTAAAAAAAAATCGCAATCTGCATTTATTGATTGGTTTGCGCAAAAGTAGCCGTGTTTACGGATGATGAGAATTAATTTCTGGGTTTTTTTATTTTTTACTAGTAATGGCAGCGATCTACGATTTTTAGCCGTGCTGCGAAATTTCAGCGGACATGTCGGACCATTCTGACACTTTTTTGGGACCATTGGCATTTATACAGCGATCAGTGCTATAAAAATGCACTGATTACTGTGTAAATGCCATTGGCAGTGAAGGGGTTTACCTGCAGGGGGCGCTCTAAGGGTTAACTGTGTTCCCTCAGCGTGTTCTAACTGTATGTGGGCTGCCCTGGCTGGCGGAAGGGGATGATTACGGCTTCCATATACAGGAAGCCTGTGATCACCGCCCTTCCCCCTCTAACAGAACAGAGATCCGTGTTTACTTACACGGACCTCCGTTCTTTCACTGTGGGGGGGGCATCGCGGTAGCCGGCAGCGATCGAGTCTGCCCTACCTGCTCCCCAGCCCCCCCGAACACAGTGAGCATGCGAGCGCGCCTCCGGCGGCGCGCACACGCTCACAATGAGAGATATCGCAGCCGTCGTCATATGATGGCGGTTTGCGATATCGAGCCACTTTGCCACAGTCAGATGCCGGTTGGCGGTCGGCAAGTGGTTAAAGTGCATCTACATACAGATTGCCACGTCTTCTCTATATTTGCTAATAAGTACCACCCCTAACCCCCAATAATGTCTGGGAGGACAATAAGGAGAGGCAGATGTTCCCTTGGCACTGTTAAGGGGCCAACAACAAATGTGTCCACAAGCAAAGGTGGACATGGTGGTCAGTCCTCAGGCAGGGCATCATTTCCTCTGTTAAATGAGTTTGCCCACTCTATCCAGCCACAGCATGCAGAGGAGGTGGTGGACTGGCTTACTAAACCTTCCTCATCCTCCTCATCTTCTATCATGCAAGCAGAGACAAGTTTTCAGTCCCCTGCACTTGCCAGAATGGATAAACCTGCCTCTTTGTCCACATCTATTCCTACCATAACCCCAACATCAGCCATGGAGGAGTCAACTGAGTTATTTGACCACAGCGTCAGCCACTTGTTCCTTGATGATGCCCAGCCATTATAGGATTTAGATGTTGGTTCTGAGGTTGATGATGACAAGAACATGAGCCTACAGAGAGGGGAAAACACTGATAGACAAATTGGCATTCATGTTCCCCCAGCCGCAGCGCATTGCCAAGTTGTCTCCAGTGGTAATAATGATGATGAAGATGGAGGAGATGGAGATGATAATGATGATGAGGTCACTGATGTGACTTGGGTGCCAGATAGAGCAAAGGAGGAATCTGAAGGTGAGGCAGCACAACCCCAAGGAGGCCAACATCAAGAAAGATTACAGAGCAGCCACCCTATTCCATCACATTCTGCTATCTCCCGGCCCACTTCCCAAAGCTCAGCTGTCTGGGCCTTTTTCAGCACATCTGCGGCAGGTTGCACTGTTGCTATCTGCAAACTGGATCTCAGGCACATCAAACGTGGCAAAAAAAAACAGCCATTTGGGTGCCACATGCTTAACAAGGCATTTAACGTCCAACCATTCAGCCCGTTGGCAAGAGCATCTAAAAGCCACACAAAAGGGGCACAAATCTGTCCCTCCTCCTTCTCCTTACCCACTTCAGTCTGCCCATGCAGCCTCCGCTGACAGGGATGATGGTATAGCACAGGGTGTCCCAGGTCCTAGCAGCACATCTACCAGCAGCACACCATCAGCTGTAGACTGTAGCCAGCAAATTTCTCTGCCCCATCTGCTGCCGCAGAAAAAAAAATACAGTCCCTGCCACCCAGATGCCCAGCGTCTAAATTCAAGCTTGTCAAATCTATTGGCTCTCCATCTTCTACCTTTCAGCCTGGTGGATTCTGCCCCCTTCCATGAATTAGCACAATGTGTTGTACCACAATGACAGGTTCCCAGTCGCTACTACTTTTTACGTAAGGCCGTTCCATCTCTCCATCATCATGTGGAAGGGAATGTCCTGGCATCATTGGGCAAGGCAGTCAGCCATAAAATTCACCTTACTGCTGACATGTGGTCCAGCAAGCATGGGCAGGGATGATATATTTTGTTCATAGCACGCTGGGTAACGCTGCTTGCAACTCAGAAGGATTCAGGACAGGGCTTGGTGCTGCAGTGTGTTGTGCCCCCACGTCTCCATACAGCTGGTGGTGATTATGCCAGACCTGTGAGCTCTACCCCCTCCTCCTCCGCCACTTCCATGCCCTAATCTGCAGAATTGGCCTATGAACATCAGATACCCCCTAAGCGTTCAAAGGGCTATTCCATGAGTAAGGCTAAAAGATGCCATGCAGTGCTTCAGTTGGTGTGTCTAGGGGACAGGAACCACACCAGAGCAAAGATTCTTGCAGCTCTGCAGGGACAGGCCCAGAGATGGTTAACACGACGCCAGCTGGAGCCAGGAATGGTGGTGTGCAATAATGGCTCAAACCTCCTGTCCGTCCTTAGACAGGGAAAATTGACACATGTGCCATACCTGGCACGTGTCCTCAATTTGGTGGTGCAGCGTTTGCTAAATATGTACCCAGAGCTGCAAGATGTGCTAAAGCTGGCCAGAAGAGTCTTTAGCCATTTCAGGCACTCATACACAGCCATTGCTCGGTTGGCTGAAATTCAGCGGGAATTCCACCTGCCCGTAAACCATCTGATTTGTGACATGCCCACCAGGTGGAACTTGACTGTGGCAATGCTGCAGCGGCTATACATGCAGCAGAGGGCTGTCAACGAGTACCTGTGCGAGTACTGCACGACAACATGCTCAGGCCATCTTGGCTTTATTTCCCCATGCCAATGGCTGATAATTAAGGATGCTTGCACTGTAGCAGCCACGATTGCAATATCACCACTCCCATCCGGGAGTGTACTGTATGTCAAGTGGATGTGAAATGGTTAAATGTGAAGTGACAACTGTAATAAAAAAAATGTTTAAGATATTTAGATTGGTGGAGGTGGCATTTCTGCAGATTGACAGCTTCAGTCACACCCTTGAGCTTGCTGGAGCTGCCTGAAAGCTGCAAAAGCATTTCATGTAAGGTGTCTGGCAGAGAAGAAGATAAATCTGTCAATTAAAGTATATGTGAACCCTCACCTAGTAAAACAACGCAATCAGTTTAAATTAGAAATGAAAGGCAAAACAGTTGTGTATACATATAAAAACATTGTAAATACCTCTTTTCCTTTATAATAAGTGATTACATACCTCTGCTCTTAGTTGCATAAGGACCAGTGGATCGGAATGGATTACGGTGGGATCATAGCCAGAAAGCTCCACAGAGAACAGCGGGCTGTGTAGGTGTCTGCTTTTCATCAGTGGAGCAGACACAGACCTGTCATCTGTCTGCTCAGCGGGATCAGCAGACAGATCCCCCACAAAGCAGGCGGATCCGCTTGATGGAATTTGCCTATGTGAAAGGGGCCTTATCATGTTTTTCTGGAAACTCTAGGACTAAAAGATGTAGTGCCCCCAGGTTATTAGGGGGGTGGGGACTTGTGCTTGCCATAATTAACCTTGTCTGTACTGTGCAAGGGATTTCTTTCTCACTGTAAACTGAATGATCAGGCCTGTCTGTTTTAACATAGGATTAACGCTTATCAGGCCTGTCTGGTTAATTGTATTTTATATAAAATAAACTTTTGTTTCCTATATGTACAATGCCATCTATTCAAAGCAATAGAAGCTACATTTACTATCATATACAAAATTGTGCTCCAAAAACAGCAAGAACACATTTAAAATTTAGATATGCTGTGTGAATGGGAACACATAACAAACATATAGTGGGAGTTTCTTCAGTGGTGTCCCTAGGGTTGGTGTCGCTTGGTGCAGTAAAACATGGTGTCACCCTCCCACCACCCCCCAGGCATTGAGCAAGCATCTCCCCCTTAGCCTGCCACAGTGGATGGAGCAAGGATGGGATCGGGGGGAAGAATGGAGCCGGGATGGGATCAGGGTGATGGATGGAGCCGGGATGGGATCGGGGAAAGGATGGAGCTGGGGTGGGATCGGAGGAATGGATGGAGCCGGGATGGGATCGGGGGAATGGATGGAGCTGGGATGATTTTGGGGAATGGATGGAGCCGGGATAGGATCTGGGTGATGGATGGAGCCGGGATGGGATTGGGGGGAAGAATGGAGCAAGGATGGGATTGGGGTGATGGATGGAGCTAGGATGGGATTGGGGGTATGGATGGAGCCAGGATGGGATCAGGGATAGAATGGAGCTGGGCTGGGATCGGGGGAATGGATGGAGCTGGGATGGGATCGGGTGGAAGGATGGAGCCAGGATGGGATCAGGGGTAAGGATGGAGCAGGGATGGAATCGGGGGGATGGATGTAGCTAGGATGGGATGGGGGGATGGATCGATCCAGGATGGGATCAGGGGAATGGATGGAACCTGGATGGGATGGTGGGATGGATGGAGCTGGGATAGGATCTTTTATTTAGGGGGGATACATGCTAGGGGTGCTTTGGGAGGGTAGAGGAATTGCGCTGGGGTGTCAAACTTCAAACCTGCCCCCCTCCTTTTAGCAGTCCTCTCTTACCCAAAACAAAGCACCCCCTAGCACATATCCTTTAACCCCCACCCCCTCCCTAAAAAACACTCCTGGCAGCATAATTGTTACCTGCCAATGCCCACCCAATCACCATGTCCCCCTTCTCTGCAAGGATTCCTGTTACTACAGATCTCAGTCCCGGGCAGATGCTGTAGAGCACTGTCTCTCCTCCTTCTCGGCTCTTCCTCCCAGTCTGTGTACTTGAAACATCAGAGTCAAGGAGGAGGCAGCTATAGCCTGGTCTGCAGTGAGTGCAGCCGGCGGGGAGAGAGAGATGCGATTGCGGCATGTTGGGGTGTATGGGACGGTCAGACCCTAGGCACCCTGGAAGCACATAACAAACATATAGTGGGAGTGTCTTCAGTAGCATCACCAGTGTTGGTGCCTCCTGGTGCGGTAAAACATGGTGTCACCCTCCCACCTCCCCCAGGTGATGAGCAGGCATCTCCCCCTTAACACGCCACAGTGGATGGAGCCAGGATGGGATCGGGGGAAGGATGGAGCTGAAATGGGATCAGGATGATTGATGGAGCCAGGATGGGATTGGGGGAATGGATGGAGCCAGGATGGCATTGGGGGAATGGATGGAGCTGGGATGGGATCGGGGGAATGGATGGAGCTGGGATGGGATCGGGGAATGGATGGAGCCGGGATGGGATCGGGGTCATGGATGGAGCTGGGATGGGATCGGGGGGAAGGATGGAGCAGGGATGGGATCGGGGTGATGGATGGAGCTGGGATGGGATTTGGGAAAGGATGGAGTCAGGATGGAACTGGGAATAGGATTTAGCTGGGATTGGTTCGGGGAATAGATGGAGCTAAGATGAGATGAGGGTAAGGATGGAGCCGGGATGGGATCAGGGGTAAGGATGGAGCCGGGATGGAATCGAGGGTATGGATGGAGCGGGGATGGGATTGGGGGGATGGATTAATCCAGAATGGGATTGGGGGATGGATCAATCCAGGATGGGATTGGGGGATGGATGTAGCCAGGATGGGGTTGGGGGAATGGATGGAGCCAGGATGGGATTGTGGGATGGCTGGAGCCAGGATGGGATTTTTGATTTTGGGGGGGTATGTGCTAGGAGTGCTTTGGGAGGTTAGAGGAATTGTGCTGGGGGATCAAACTTCAAATCTGCCCCCTTCTTTCAGCAGTCCTATCTAACCAAAAACAAAGCACCCCCTAGCACATATTCTTTAACCCCCACCCCCTCCCTAAAATCACTCCTGGCAGCATAATTGTTACCCGCCAATGCCCCCCCATCACCATGTCTCCCTCCTCTGCAAGGACTCCTGTTACTACATATCTCAGAGTGAAAATCTTTCTCTTCCGCGCTCGAGGAGTGTAGCTTAACTGCAGTGGTGAGGCAAGGGAAAGCTGGATAACGTGCCGACCTGCTGCCACCCGATGGACTGGGGTCGTCCCAAACTATAAAAACAGAAAAGCACAGAAAGCTGAGCTAGTCCATCTAGATCACCGGCAGGAGACGGTCGTACAGTCGTTACCCACTCCAGCATTGTGAATGCTCTATAAAATAAGCTGTTTGTGAGTATGTTTTTATGATTTTATGGATTTAAATTTAACAAGGATAATGCGCTATGCCAGTGCGCCCTTGTGTGCCTTTCTGTTTTTACTACATATCTCAGCCCTGGGCAGATGCTGTAGAGTGCTCATCCTCCTTGGCTCTTCCTCCCAGTCTGTGTAGGCAGCAATGATCCATTCTGCAGTGAGTGCAGCTGGCGGGGAGAGATGCTATTGCGGCATGTGAAACGGTCGGACCCCAGTCTGTGTCTCTGCCTCACTCCCTCCTCCCCGCACATCACGTGGAGATCCCAGAAGAGAAGGAGGAAGAGGAGGGAGCCACGGCGCCCCTCTTAATGTGGCGCTGGTGCCAGTCTGCGCCTGGTGTCACCCATAGTGACGCCACTGATTTTCTCAAATGTGCCTGTAAAAGTGGAAATATGCTTTAAGCATTTGTTACCCCAAGACTTTATATTCCTGATATGTACTTGAATGAGAATGTATCCTGTTCTCTTTGCATTGCTTCCCCTGTGTAAAATCTCTGGCGTTTCTGCTAGTCTATTTGCTTACCTGTTTAAAACTGACCACACTAAGCAGGGGAGCACACCCTGGTCAGATCTAGCTACGCTGGGAACTCAGTATGCTCTCCTTCAATGATCAGACTAGTCCTGACATGCCCCTGCTGCAC
>BLSH010422254.1:432681-445107 GCA_018402905.1 Glandirana rugosa
TGACATTTTTCCCTACTTTTATCCATTTTTATCACCAAAGACTATTTTTGTTTATACCGTCGACAAGTACTAATCTCAACTCGCTTGAAGATCTTCAGGCCCAAGACGACCAAGCCGGCTTGAAGTCCTGTTTCAGGCCCAAGCCCAGGCCTGTCTTGGGCTTGAAACAGGGCCTGGGGCCTGGGGTAACTTTAGTTACCTCTGGGCCTGAAAATCCATGTTTTTTACAACATTTTATCATAACCTTCCAGGATCTCCAGACGTTTCCCTTCCTTTTACACCCATTCACACCCTGTTCACGGGATGTTTCTTTACCCCTGTCCCTTTATTGAAATTTTCCATTTTTGCATTTTTTATGTTTTTATTTTTTTTTAAATATTTAAAGTTATTTCCCTGTCCCCATTTCTTTGTAGGGCACTTGTCCCACACTTACCCACATTTTCCTTCCCTTTGCAGACCTCTAGGACCTTCCAATACTATTTTACAACATTTTTTGTACCTAAAAGTCCGGGTCTCCATTGATTTCAATGGGGTCCGGGGTCCGGGACAAAGTTCGGGTTCTGTCCGGACCCGAACCCGGACTTTGTCCTGAAGTTCGGCCGAACCAGCAGAACCCGGACTTCTAGAAGTTCGCTCAACTCTAATCATGAACAGCTGCCATATTTGTTTTTATCAGAAACCACTATTTTTACCTATTTTCATCCCTTTTTACAGTTGACTGTTTCGGCTTCTCTGCACGCTCCTTGCAATTACATCCTGTCTACATAGATGTGCTTCAATAGCAGCTGCATGTCATTGCTCAGAGAGGCCAATAGAGAAATGGCAGAATATGCCTGTACACTATGGGGTTGATTTACTAAAACTGGAGAGTGCAAAATCTGGTGCAGCTGTGCATGGTATCCAATAAGCTTTTAACTTCAGTTTATTTAATCAACTTTTATAAAGAAAAAATGGAAGGTGATTGGTTTCTAAGCAAAAATGGACCAGCTTTTGCATTCTTACGTTTTAGTAAATCAATCTCTGTGTGTTTTTGGATGTCTGCTAATTGTCAATAATGCTAACGTTTGCAGTAACAAACGTGACCAATAACCAGTGTTCAACTGTATATGTATCTTCCACGTCCCTTGTGTCAGTTATACTACATTGCGTTCTTTTGCTTTTCCTGTATATAGGTCTCTTTAAACATTACATTATTTGCTATAGTGAGTTACTTAGAAAAAATAGTTTCCAATATGTGCTAGACCTCATGCAGATGCTTTAAAACATAATTCCAAGGATTTTCAAATGATTCACACGTATTTATGGTCTGTTCACACCCACTAGTGTTTAATTGCATTTTTTAAATCTTTACCACTGCGTTTCTAAGCTGTTTAATGCCAACAAAAACGCATCTCGGTCTTATCCTAATTAAAGAATCTCAATTAAATCCATATTGCATGACAATTCAATTTGTTGATTGTTTTTGCTAGCCCCCTCTTTGTGAAATTCCCGTCAAATGTATTAATTCAACATGATGAATCCTGTATTCAACTCACTGGAGTGAATAATTAAAATTAGCTGATAAAACTTTCAGTAGAATTACTTTGTGAAATTGCTGAACAGATGTGTCATTTTAATGAAAATCCACAGACAAGCACCTTCCCCCCTTGGCAGGATAAAAATATTATCCCCATGGCACATACTTAATTTGGTGGTAAATACACTCCGAGCGATTGCTGGAAGGCAAGAAAAAGCAACTTGTCACACTTACTAACTTGATTTTTCCCCAGCATGCAGTAACAGCTATCTACAGTAATTCATAGTGCTCTATTGTTGCTGCAGGTCCCAAAGAGAACTTATTAAAATGCAATAATCTCCTATTTAAACAGAAACAATAACCATTAAATTTCCTGTGGATCCAAAATTGAGCACAAGCCCCATCTGGTAAGAGTGATTAGAGGACTGATGAGGGAATTTAATTTGCAACATTCAAAGCCTAAATCGGAACACATCATGTCACCTGGGAGTCGAGTTGCTGCTCGCTGTCTTCTTAAAAATCCAGACCTAAACTGAAAATGGATTGTAGAAGTGAAAATTTTACCCAAGGGCCATCCCTGACTGGATTGTATTTCATTATGTGCATCTCCACTAGGCTTTGCTGGCTGCTTACACTGGCTGTGGCATACGGTTTCTTTTAGAAGGATATCTGGTGTCTGAAGGTTTGCACTAATGCTAGCCCCTTCCTGTGACACCTGCAGTCTGATTAATGGAAGCTCATTCGTGCACTAGACCATGTCAGTCTTTAATCCATGGGTTGCTTGAATTCCCTTCCCACTGGCTCTCCAGATGGAAGGTGCAAAGCTCACTGTAATGTGTTTTATGATCCAAGACCAGATGCACTTTTCTTCTGCATGCTATGTATTTATCTTCTGTCCAGGCTCAAAGATCCCTGAACAAAACACTATTAACCGTCTATGGCAACCTTTCAAAAGCTATGAAGAATATTCAGAGGAAATGGCAAAGGGGTGACTCAAATTAAGCAACTGATGACACAATTATGATCTGCTACCACTGAAAGGGTTTATTAAATACTTTAGATATTTTCTTTGGTTTATTGGGCCTGTGAAGGGTCCATTGTAAAAGGAACATACCATAGTATAGTTGACAGAGCCTTTCTTTAGCGCTCAACCCCACATTTTCCCCGCTACACTTCATAGAAACACAGAAGAGTGACAACACAAAAAAGAACAAGTGGTGCATCGAGTTTGCCCCTTTTTTTAACTTGTATACATGTTTTTTTACTTTTTGTGTTTTGTCTTTTATGTTTGTCCCAAGCATGTTTGAATCCATTTACTGTTGACTGACTAACTACCTCTGCTGGAAGTCTATTTCAAGTATCAACTACCCTTTAATTAAAATATTACTTTCTAAGATTAGTTTTGAACTTTCCTCCTGCTAGTTTGAGGTCAAGGTTATGTTTCCATGTTCTTTATTTTGGCTTCATATTGAAAATATTGTCCTCCTGAACCTTATTCACACCCTTGATCTATTTAAAGGTTTCAGTCATGTCTCCCATTTCTCTTCTTAACCCATTCTATCTTATCAATACATTTTTGTAAATGATGTCTCCAGAACTGGACACAGTATTCTAAATGAGGTATAACTAAAGATCTACACTATATAGGGGACTTGTGACCCCTTTCCTCCTGCTGGTGGCCCCTCTAGTGATGCAGCCTAGAATTGTATTAATTTTCTCCACTTTGTAGCCACACTGTTTGTTAATTTTGCAATCATCTGAAATAAGTACTCCCAAATCTTTTTTCCTCTGTAAGGCTGAATAACACTGTACCGCCAATACTGTACTCTATCTTTTTCCCTAGGTGCATTCTTTTACTTTTACAAACATTGAAGTGCATTTTCCATTGGTTTGACCAATCTTCCAGCAATGCCAAATCATGTTCCTTGTTACAGACACCTCCAGGGATATCAACACTATTACACACAAGGGTGTCATCAGAAAAAAGACATACCTTACCCACCAAATCTTTAGTTATATCACTTACAAATAGAATAAATAGATCAGGACCTAGTACACAGTCTTGTTCCAAATGAACACTATTTACAACCACTCTTTGGTATCTGTCCTTTAGCCAACTGCATATCTATTGAACTACACAAGGGTCAAGTCATATCTTGTGCAAGGCTATATACACAGCATCACCCTGGTCCAAAACATTAGTAATATAGTACAAAGGTTCAATCAATTTGGATGCTCCTTTGGTTTTGGAGAAACTACAAATAGTGGCCAGCTTGTTTCCTAACTCATAGAATGGTATACCCCTTGAAGTGTATAAACAGGCTGTATGTTACCCCGATTACTGGCAGTGCTTAAAGAGGGAGTAAACCCAGATCGGGTTTACTTTCTTCTACATACCCCTGTAATGTAGAAGCATAATGGGCTACTATGCATCGCATAGTAGCCCATTATGTGACACTTACCTGGAAACAAAGCCTGCGATGTCCCCTGTGCTGGCTGCATCCATCTTCTGCCCCTCTTCCTTCCAGGGGCTGCGACTCCGGCGCTGTGACTGGCCGGAGTCGCATGCGCGCGGGAGCCACCAGTCACGGCACGGTCACAGTGGAGGAACGGCACGGAGGTCGTTTCTCCACTGCGCATGTGCCGACATGATGTCGGCACAGCTACAACACTGCATATCTCCTGAGCCGTACAGGTTAAGGAGATATGCAGGGCACCTACAGGTAAGCCTTAGTATAGGCTTACCTGTAGGTTAAAGTGGTTGTCACAAGTTGACAACCATTTTATTGAGGTGTAGGATCACCAATGCCTCCCATTATCAGCGGTTTAACAGGACAGGTTCCACTCATAACAGGCCCCGCCATTGTCTACCAAAGAAGTTTGGTATACGTGCTCAGTGTCATATCCAGAGGTTGTCTTTGGGAAATAGATGTATTAGTGCTGCCAGCATTGCTGTGGAGGTTGAAGGGGTGGGGGGTCACCCTATCAGTGTGCTGCACACTGCATCAAATTGTTCTGCATGGCTGCTGTCCTAGAAAGAAGCCTCTTCTAAAGATGATGCACAAGAAAGCCTGCAGTTTGCTGAAGACAAGCAGACTAAGGGCATGGATTACTGGAACCATGTCCTGTGGTCTGATTAGATCAAAGATACACTTGATTCAGATGGTGTTACGAGTGTGTGGCAGCAACCAGGTGAGGAGTACAAACACAAGTGTGTCTTGCCAACAGTCAAGCATGGTGGTGGGAATGTCATGATCTGGGGCTGCATGAGTGCTGCCGGCACTATGGAGCTACAGTTCATTGAGGGAACCATGAATGCCAACATGTACTATGACATACTGGAGCAGAGCATGATCCCCTCCCTTCGCAGACTGGCAGGACAGTATTCCTACATGATAACGACCCCAAGTACACCTCCAAGACAACCACTGCCTCGCTAAAGAAACTGAGGGTAAAGGTGATGGACTGGCCAAGCATTATCCAGACCTAAACCCTATTGAGCATCTGTGGGGCATCCTCAAATGGAAGGTGGAGAAGCACAAAGTCTCTAACATCCACCAGGTCCGTGATGTCGTCATGGAAGAGTGGAAGAGGACTCCAGTGGCAACCTGTGAAGCTCTGGTAAACTCCATGACCAAGAGGGTTAAGACAACGCTAAAAAAAATTGTGGCCACACAAAATATTGACACTTTGGGCCCAATTTGGACATTTTCACTTAGACGTGTACTCACTTTTGTTGCCAGTGGTTTAGACATTAATGGCTGTGTTTTGAGTTATTTTGAGGGGACAGCAAATTTACACTGTTATACAAGCTGTACACTCACTACTTTACATTGTAGCAAAGTGTAATTTCTTCAGTGTTGTCACATGAAAAGATACAGTAAAATATTTACAAAAATGTGAGGGGTGTACTTACTTTTATTAGATATTGTATATAACATGTTTTATCTAAAATAAGAGACTGTCTTATATTTATTTTTCCTCAAGAAGACACATTATGGCTTATTTTCAGGGGATGTCTTATTTTTATTAAGTATGGCACAACAATCTACATTTATTCAAATATAGTTAAGTCATCATCTTCTGGGCTCAGTAGCAGACTGCTTGCTGAAGCTTTTGCCCTATCCCCTGGTGTTTGTGTGGGGTGAGAGAGACACACAGACTGTTGCTGGTCAGTGCTGGGGAGCAGCAGCTTTACTGGTGTTTGTGGGGGGTGGGAGAGACCCACAGACTGTTGCTGGTTGGTGCTGGGGGAGAGAGACCCACAGTGCTGAATAAAACACAATACCTAAAGCAGAGCGTCCTGCTCCTCACTTCACTGAGGAGACTTTTACTTTCACTTTCTATGTCTTCCTCTATGCCTCAGCTTGCAGCACACACAGAATGACCAGGACCTGACAGTGGGAGCCGACCTTGTTGATGGGGCTGCCCACACCTCTCCGGTCACCTCTGAGATATCAGCTGTCACGATGGGGCAGATGAGAAGGGCTGTCCGTCTTATTTACCGCTCCGCGCCGGTATGCTGCATAGCCACGCCTACCACTATGTCTTATTTTCGGGGTATGGCTTATATTGCGCAAATGCTTACAAATCCTGCTACAGCTTATTTTATGGGTATGTCTTATTTTTGGATATATATATATGTATATATATATACACAGTATCTCACAAAAGTCAGTACATCCCTCACATCTTTGTAAATATTTTATTCTAGCTTTTCATGTGACAACACTGAAGAAATTACACTTTGTCTACAATGTAAAGTAGTGAGTGTACAGCTTGTATAACAGTGTAAATTTGTGGTCCCCTCAAAATAAATCAACACACAGCCATTAATTTTTAAACCACTGGCAACAGCAGTGAGTACACCCCTAAGTGAAAATGCCCAAATTGGGCCCAATGTGTCAATATTTTGCGTGGCCACCCTTATTTTCCAGCACTGCCTTAACCCTCTTGGGCATGGAGTTCACCAGAGCTTCACAGGTTGCCACTGGAGTCTTCTTCCACTCCTCCATGATGACATCATGGAGCTGGTGGATGTTAGAGACCTTGCGCTCCTCCACCTTCCTTTTGAGGATGCCCCCCAGATGCTCAATAGGGGTTTAGGTCTGGAGACATGCTTGGCCAGTCAATCACCTTTACTCTCAGCATCTTTAGCAAGGCAGTGGTCATCTTGGAGGTTTGTTTGGGGTCTTTATAATGTTGGAATACTGTCCTGTGGCCCAGTCTCCGAAGGGAGGGGATCATACTCTGCTTCAGTATGTCACAGTAAATGTTGCCATTCATAGTTCCCTCAATGAACCATAGCTCCCCAGTACCAGCAGCACTCATGCTGCCCCAGATCATGACACTTCCACCACCATGCTTGACTTTAGGCAAAACACACTTGTTTTTGTACTGCTCACCTGGTGGCTGACACACACGCTTGACACAATCTGAACCAAATAAGTTCATCTTGGTCTCATCAGACCACAGGAAATGGTTCCAGAAATACATGTCCTTAGTCTGCTTGTCTTCAGTAAACTGTTTGCGGGCTTTCTTGTGCATCATCTTTAGAAGAGGCTTCCTTCTTTGATGACAGCCATGTAGACCAATTTGATGCAGTGTGCGACATATGGTCTGAGCACTGACAAGCTGACCCTCACCCCTTCAACCTCTGCAGCAATGCTGGCAGCACTCATACATCTATTTCCCAAAGACAACCTCTGGATATGATGCTGAGCACGTGCACTCAACTTCTCTGGTTGACCATGGCGAAGCCTGTTCTGAGTGGAACCTGTCCTGTTAAACCGCTGTATGGTCTTGGCCACCATGCTGCAACTCAGTTTCAGGTCTTGGCAATCTTCTTATAGCCTATGTCATCTTTAAGTAGAGCAACAATTATTTTTTTCAGATCCTCCAAGAGTTCTTTGCCATAAGGTGTCATGTTGAACTTCCAATGTATGAGAGAGTTAGAGCGATAACATCAAATTTGACACACCTGCTTCCCATTCACACCTGAGACCTTGTAACACTACAGGTCACATGACACCGGGGAGGGAAAATGGCTAATTGGGCCCAATTTAGACATTGTCTCTTAGGGGTGTACTCTCTTTTGTTGCCAGCAGTTTAGACATTAATGGCTATATGTTGAGTTATTTTGAGGGGTTTTACACTGTTATACAAGCTTTAAGATCACTACTTTACATTGTAGCAATGTGTCATTTCTTCAGTCTTGTCACATAAAAAGATATATTGAAATATTTGCAAAAATGTGAGGGGTGTACTCATTTTTATGAGATACTGTATATAGTAGGCTTGTGCAATTCGTTTTGTTTTCCGAACTTCGTTTTTACCGAATTTTGCAAAATTCTGCAATTCGGACGAACTCCGAATATTCAATGTCCGAATTTTTCTGAATTTTCGTTTTTCCGAATCGCAGTAATTCGGAAATTCAGAAATTCGCGGTAATTCGGCAATTGCATTAATTCAGAAATTCGCAGTAATTCGGCAATTGCGGTAATTCAGAAATTTGCAGTAATTTGGCAATTGTGGTAATTCGGAAATTCAGCAATTGGAACAGCCGAAAATCCGAAAATTCGGAAATTCAAAAATTCAAAAATCCGAAAATTGGAAAAAACTAAGAATATTTGAACTAATAACTAACTAATAACTATTAAATTATAGGTATTTGGGATTTCCTTGAAAGTTTGGCTGTTAATGAACTTAAATATGAAATTTAGCACTAATAGTCATACTTTCAAGAAAATGTCAATACCTATATTTAATAGTTATTAATTATTATTTCAAATATTCTTTCTTATTTCCGAATTTCGGAAATTCGGATATAAGGAAGAACATTTGAAATAATAAGTTATTAATATATTATTTTAACTTATTATAGATTATAATAAGCTATTATTATTTCAAATGTTATTTCTTGTTTCTGGATTTCTGAATTTCGGAAATAAGGAAGAACATTTGAAATAATAAGTTATTGATTTATTATTTTAAATTATAAATTATAATAAGCTATTATTATTTCAAATGTTTTTCCTTATTTGCGACTTTTGCAGTGTGTGACTGTACATATGCATACTGTATGTATGTATGTATATGTACAGTCACACACTGCAAAAATTCGGAAATAAGGAAGAACTTTTGAAATAATAATAGCTTATTTAATACGTTAAAATTATAAATGAATAACTTATTATTTCAAATGTTCTTCCTTATTTCCGAATTTCCGAAATTCTGGAAATAAGAAAGAACATTTGAAATAATAATAATAGCTTATTATTATTTATAATACGTTAAAATAATACATTAATAACTTATTATTTCAAATGATCTTCCTTATTTCCAAAATTCGTAAATAAGAAAAACATTTGAAATAATAATAAATACGTATTAAATTATAGGTATTGGAATTTTCTTGAAAATATGGCTATTAGTGATAAATTTCATATTTCAGTTCACTAACAGCCAAACTTTCAAGGAAATTTCAATACCTATAATTTAATAGTTATTAGTTAGTTATTATTTCAAATGTTCTTGGTTATTTTCGGATTTCCGAATTTTTGAATTTCCGAATTTCGGATTTTCGTCTGCTCTGATTGCCGAATTTCCAAATTACCGCAATTGCCGAATTACCGCGAATTTCCAAATTACCGCAATTGCCGAATTACCGCAAATTTCTGAATTACCGCAATTGCCGAATTACGGCGAATTTCCAAATTTCGGATTTCCGAATTTTTTAATTTACGAATTTCCGAATTCTGAAATTTTTGAATTTCCAAATTTCTGAATTTTTTGAAGATGGACGCTGGCTTTGTTTGCTTCGTTTGCAGGTAAGTGGCACATAATGGGCTACTATGTGATGCTTCTACTTTACAGGGGTATGTAAAGGAAGTAAACCCAATAAACACAAAGTCCATCAAGTCCAACCTATGTGTGTGTTTTTATGTCAGTATTACATTGTATATCCCTCAATATTGTGGTCCCTTAGGTGTGCATCTAATAGTTTTTTGAAATTATCTATACTCCCAGCAGAGACTACTGCTTGTAGAAGAGAATTCCACATCCTCACAGCTCTTACCGTAAAAAAACCTCTACGCATTTTAAGGTTAAACCACCTTTTTTCTATTTTTAGTGAATGGCCGCATGTCATTGTGTACTCCCTTGCGCTGAATAGTTTTGTCTCTATAGTGGGGTCACCAGTACAGTATTTGTACATTGAAATCATATCCCCTCTCAAGCGTCTTTTCTCCAGAGAGAATACGTAGTGCTCGTAATCTCTCCTCATAACTAAGGTCCTCCAATCCCTTGATTAACTTTGTTGCCATTCTCTGAACCCTTTCCAATACCAGGACATCCTTGCTGAGGACTGGTGCCCAGAACTGAAAGGCATATTACAGGTGCGGCCTCACCAGAGACTTGTATAGTGGGAGAATTATTGATTTATCCCTGGAGTGGATCCCTTTATTGATACATGCCAACACTTTGTTAGCTTTGCTAGCAGCAGCTTGGCTTTGCATGCCACTGCAGAGACTGTTCTCTACTAGGACTCCTGGGGCTTTTTCCATCCTAGATTCCCCCAGGAAATAGGCTGTACTAAACTTTGTCCTACCTCTCCTAGTGGATTTGAAGGGGAACTTGTAAGACTGCTGAGTCAGAATAATTTGCACAACTTCCCAGAGGTGTGTCCAGACAGCCGAATATGTCAAGGCAGAATTTATTATCCTGCCAAAGTTAGCACTAGCAGTGTTGTGTGATCAAACAGTCAAAAGGTTAAAAAGGTTATACTGCGCTAAAGTGCTATGTGCAAAAACATATATATAGAGCCAAAACTTGTATATAGAAGCTGCAACAAAAAAACATGAGATAAAGGAACAGTAAACAAAGTAGTTATAACTAAAGATTGTCACGCTAACATCAGTGACAAAAACAATTCAGTGTAATCCAAAATCCACAAATTGATCATATGAAAATTAGAAAAAATATATATATAAAAGTCCACAGAGATATTAAAGTGAAGGTCCATAAACAGAAAACAGGTCTTCAGAAAATCCTCCACCGTACACCGTGCTCCACCTCCAGTGCAAAGCAACAAATTAGGTACTCTTACCAAATCTCTGGGACCCCCTATCTCTAGTGGGGTCACATGCGCAGGCAGATCTAACCCTCTGCTAGGTGTAAAAGACAATCTGTATGTCCCGTCATCAAATGCCAATGGATCTCCTGCTGGGTCTCACAAACACCCGCTCTTCACCAGCAGTAAGCATGCACTGACATATGCATAGGAAAAAAGGGGACCCAAATAGTGTAACTCCGTATAACATGTTTATTAATAAGGATAAAAAGATACTCACAGATTCACAAATGTTTGTGGTATTCACACATGAATAAAGCTATACACAACTCTGTCACTTCAGATAAAGCGTTCGTTCACTGGTGAGTCTGCCCATCCATCCGGGATCATGTAAGCGTGGTCACGTCAGGGTGTATCTCCGCCCTACATGTTTCGTCAGAGATGACGTCTTCCTGGGGCACAGGCAACATGCTGACTCGCCTCTCCTATATACACATGTTTGAGGTTCAAGCCTCACTATCATCCAGCAGCCATTTTTAGTTCAACCAAGCTTCTCTATTGAAATCTAATGGACCCTGATGTCCGCAACATAGTGCTTCCGCTTGGAATGATTTTTAAAACTGAAAATGCACCATAAAAATTGCAACATAATTAAAAGAATATCACAGTAGCAGTAATAAAAAATAGCAAAGTAGCAATAATAAAAATACAGGTTTGCTGATATCTCAAGATTCCCTAATAAAAAATATGACGCTATGATATGCCATCTAATTAAAGGGAAAGTGCCACTCAGATACCACTACGTGGATGAAAAGGGTTGGAGGGAACTGCAAATAATAATTTTGAATTTTGAATCACAATCCCCCTCAACAACCGTCACTCACGAATCTAAGGTAAGACTAAACAGTAATATGGGTGAACCTATCGGATCTCATACATATAAAACCAAGTCCAGGATAAAGACAAATATTCCTGCACACAAATATTTAAATATTAAAGAACACTCCATATATAATTTAAAATGAAAGTACATTATATCGAGAAAAAAAGGAAAAAGAAGGAAAAAGAGGGGAGGGGAAAAGGATGCCCAACCAATAGGCAACAAGACCACCTCCCAACTTATCCTCTGCTGCTGGAAGCCAGCTTATACTCAAACAGCCCCCCTAAAAGAGGCTGGACGCATTATGTACAAAACACTCTATGAATAAGACTGATCCATTAACCAGTCATAATAGAGGAACTATATACAGTAAATGCTTAAGGCCCCTCAAGAATTATCTATAAAGGCATTTAATTCCACTTCCATGTTAAGGACTGAAGGTTTCAAGCACCCAATCCTGTAAATCCAACTCATCTCGAGTTTGGAGATTTCTAATTTTTTAGACCCTCCCCTCCAATGCAGTTTAAGTGTGTCTATCCCAAGAAAAGAAGTACCCTTTGGGTCTCTATTGTGTTTATCTCGATAATGTCTGGACAGGGGATGATATTTACAGCCCCTCTTAATATTCCCAATGTGTTCTTTCAGCCTGACCTGTAACGGTCTGATCGTCCTGCCAACATACTGTAACCCGCAAGGGCAAGTGATTATATATACCACATAAGATGCATTACATGTGATAAAAGACTTGATAGAGAAATTCTGGCCCGTACTAGTTGACCTAAAGTGGTCAGTTTTTCTGTCTTTAATCGCATTAATTGAGCAGACTGCACATTTTTTACACTTATGAAAGCCAGTCAAATTACGGAAAAAAAATGGGTTCTCTTTTGGTGGATTACATACATTAGGTGCTAAAGTATCTCTAAGTGAGGGGACTCCCCTAAAGACCACACGAGGGTTATC
>BLSH010422254.1:450780-464235 GCA_018402905.1 Glandirana rugosa
TAAATATATATTTATATATACATACATACATAAATATATATACAGTATATAGCTCCAGAGAATGATTTTTTCTATCTTCTGGATAAGCTGGTCTTGAACCATGAGATGCACCTTTTCAGAGAGACCACTGCTTACACACATAGAGAAAGGGTTGGCTGATGACAGCCATTTTTACTCAGGCCGTGGCTGGTTCTTAAAGGAAACCAGCATTAAGACTTTGTACTCCTTTTGTTCTAATTAACCTGGACTGCATTTTGCTGATTATAAACTGAAAGTTTGATTGAGCTATGGCTGAATTTGCCTTTGTCTAAATAGAAATAACTATTTAGTGCTCTCTGTAAAGCATGGCACTTTAAATGTGCATAAACATTGCTGCTTTCACAAACTAAAGTTAAAACTTAAACACTTCTTATGTAATTGTACCAAGAAAAAAAGAAAATAAATGACAAATCTTTCAGATTGGTGCAAATAAAAATGAATATAAATGAATAGAGACTTACTCAGACTTTAAGCCTAGCTACCCTCCCTTCTACTGTCAGTTTGTGGGACATCTGCTGACAATTACTTCTAGAAGTTGATGTAAAGCAATTCTAGCACTATAGTAAAAAAAGAAACCACTGTCTGACCTAAAGCACAGACACTAACAGGTAAAACATACCTATACAGCCTCTAAATCTCTGGTGTTCCACTCAAAGGCTGGTCTGTTTTTTGGGGTAAAGTACTGGCTCTTTCTATCTCTTGCACATTCTTATTTACCAGGAAGGAGGATGGGAATAGGCATGCTTAACATGTATGCGGTTACTTTAAGTGCTTGCACTTTCTGCTTAAAAGCAGTTTTTGTTTAACTGTAGTGATTAGGGATGCACCGATACCAATACTAGTATCGGTATCGGGGCCGATACTCGGCCTGTTCGCAAGTATTGGTACTCATGAAAATTGTCCGATACTGATATCGGAAGTGGGTGGAAGTGAAATTGGTGGTGCGGATGTTGGGAGCAGATAAAGATTTCTGGCCCTCCATTTTACGGTGAGTGCTGATACATGATGCATGTCTCTGGCTGTGCTTCTGTCTGTCTCCTCCAGGCTGTCTATTAATGGCGATTGTGCGGTTACACCATGTCCCTCATGGCGATCGGTGAGTGAGTGCTGTGTTGATATCTCCTCTCCAGTCTTTTGCAGCCAGTGAGTGTTTCTTGTATATGTCTGACCCACACCACAGTCAGCCTGTCTCTCTCAGCTAGCTTACATGGCGGCCAGTGTCAGTGAGTGTTGCCTGTTACATGTCCCACAGCATGTCTCTCTGAGCTTAAATGGCGGCCAGTGAGTTTTTGACTGAGTCACTCAGAATAATACTGTTCTAGTGTTGTTGCTCCTCCTCATGCCTAAACTACAGAACTGTATTGTATTTGGTTGTTTGTGAACTTCTTGTGATGTTTACTTGTCATTGACATTATAATTTAACATGTTCTGTGCAATTTGAGCTTTCAGAACCTTTTGACGAGCAAATAAAAGCATTTTATTTGTTTCATAAGTCTTTTGTAGTTCCAATTCTTCATTTCATAAAGAAAACTAACAGAAATGTTCATTCCCTTTAAAAAACGGTCACAAATAAAATAGGTATCAGTAATCAGCATCGATGACTACCTAAGGTAAAGTATCGGTACTCGTACTCGTAGCCTAGTAGTGACAGAATTAGTTTAAAACATAACATGGCTCCCCTGGTTTACCCCTTTATGTTTTTTAGCCCCTGGGAAGGCCCTACAGAGGTTTGGTAATACCAGCTCTTAAGGGGTTCAGAGCTGAAGTCTTTGTCGGAGCTCAGGAGAGAATAGGGGACCACCCTAATAGATGCTTGGAGGTACTTCTAATTATGTGACTTCTTTAGAACCATTCTTGGTTGGCTGCAGCCAAAAGATTCCCTGTCCCTATTTGAAACTTTATGTATAGCAACTGATAGCCCGACCAGACTTCTGTCCAAACTATATAAGCTTTTGTTGGACCTCAGATGAAACCTTACTATGTTAGGGAGTGGGAGAATGAGCTGGGTAGTCGATTCCCCCCCCAGACTTGATTGATAAGGTCACCAGACTAGCTCATATGTCTTCCATTTGCTCCCAAATACAGGAGTCTTACTTCAAATTTTTGGCACATTGGTATAGGGTCTCAGATAAATTGTCCCGGATATACCCCTCTGCATCTGTACATGGAGAGGATGCAGACAGAGGGGAACATTTCTACACATATGGTGGGACTGTTCCCGCATTAAACCATTCTGGGCTGAAATACGTAACCTTTGCTTCATGATACCAAATTACCAGTTGATAAACATAAACATTCTTTTATGCATCACCTCCTCAATGCTGGCAGAAGCCTTATACCCCTGCATTGGAAATCCCTGGTGATCCCCAGGGTGCGGGACTGGCTCCTGAGTGTACAAGAAATTAAGGAAGCGGAGAAGTGGAGGCACCAATGCCTTGATAGATATTCCCAGTTCTATACGACTTGGGCAGTCTGGATTGATTTTACCACCTGTGGCCTCTATAAACAACTGAGTGATATTCTTCTGTTTGGTAGCACAACTGAGATACTTTTTCACCGTTGACCATATTGCTAAACTAGGGATGATTTGCAATGCTTACCATTGAGTGTTTTCCAAATTTCTCCCTCCTCTGGGATTGGGGGGGGGGTTGTTTCTGGTTTTGTTTTCTGGTCCTGCTTTTCTTTCTTTCTCCCACTTTCTAGCCCTCTTTCCATTTTTTCCTACGCCCTCATTCTTGCTTCTATTTTTTTAGCTCTTTTGGTTTTTCAGACTCTGAAAAACCCAGGACTGGGCCCTAGTCGGGGCCTTTAGTGAACATAGTTACTAGATAGTTCTATATTTGTACATGTTATGGTGATATTGGTATTGTACCCTTAAGTGCTTCCGGGGACTTTTGCCCTGGTGGAGGCAATCAGTTCTGGATAATTGCCCTGTGTATGGATACTGGCAGTGTTTCTGAGTTGTCTTTACCCATTAATACACTGTTATGTTTTTCACATATGCTTAAATAAAGATTTAAACATAAATAAATAACATGGCATGCAATTTAGTCTCTCACTACCACAGTAGCAACTTCTCAGGCAAGGAAAGAGTTTTACATCTGAGATATTTTGTTGAAGGTTACAGTTTAATCACTTTGTAGGTGGAAAGTAGGAACATGGAGAAATATATGTTGGTACACATATCTATTACAAGGTAGGGCATGTTTTTGCCTTCAGAACACATTTTTTATCTGCATAGCAATTTCTGCAGATTTGTAGACTGTATATTCATTCTTTGAACTTCCATGTTCTCTCTTGTACTTGTCAGCAGCTAAAAAAAGTATAGCTGCTGACTTTTAACAATTGGACGCTCACCTGTCCCTCACTCCAGCGATGCGGTCGTCTGAGGGCTCTCTCTTCTCCCCCTCCCCTCGGCGGCGCCGGCATCACAAGTGTGGGCACCCGGCTTTGGCTTCAAAGCTGAGGCGCGCACTGCACATGCGCGAGTCATGCTGTACCTTGTGAATGGCCACCGTATCTTCTGGGACCTGTGACTTGTCCCTGGAGATCGCCGAGGGAAAAGGGGGAAAAGGGGAACTTCCTTCCGGAGATGCGGCTCTAGGAGAGGAAGTGGACTTGGGACCCTGTGAAAACAGGGTCCCTGGTCCCCCCCCCAAAAAAATGACATGCCAATTGTGGCATGTCGGGGGGTCACCTTCCCTTTAACTACTTTTCAGGACAAGCTTTTAAATAATTCACTCTCTTCATCGGGACAAATGAATACTGCAAAACAAAGGTTGAACAGAAAACAGTTCTTTCTTAAACAGGTCAGCATTATATCTCTCAACCAAGAGAGGTGGCATGGGAGCTCCAGATGTTAACGCATACTACAAAGGCAGTTATCTTGGACCAAGCTAAAGCCTGGTGGTCTCCTCAATCCACCTCCGCCTGGCAGCAAATTGAGCAACAAGTACTTTCTCAGGACCTCTGTCAAGTACTATGCACCTCCTGCCTACATTACTGCCCCCCATATCCTTTCTAGCCACAATCAATGTAACCCTTAGAGTATGGCGTTCTGTCCTGCAATTGAATTCAGGCTTATCTTTGCAAACTCTACTGTACCTCCCACTAAATACCATAGAACTGCTTACTCCAGACCTATCTCTACAACACTGGATTGAAGGTGGTTCACGCAGTATTGGATGTCTATATACTCTGCAAGGGATGGACTCCTTTCAAAATGTATCTACGACATTCAATATTCCCAACAAAGACTTCTATATGTATCTCCAAATCCGCCATACCCTATCATCAATTGAATGGTCCCTTAACCAGATGACCCGCGACCTTCTTCATTACAACTCTCACAACACATCGGCCAAAGGAATAGCTATCATATATAAACTCCTCACCACCCCTCAAGCTGACCACAAATCCTCTGATATGACATACTGGGAATCAACTCTTCACTTCTCTACCACCAGTGCACTGTGGCACGGAGCCCTTCAGAAGCCACCAAACTTTTCCCAAAAACATTACACATTGGGAAACGGTTACAAAGATTTATCACAGATGGTATTATACTCCTTCCAAGTTAGCCATTTTTTTCCCCACACTCTCCTCAAACTGCTGGTGGGATTGCTCCTTAGAGGGTACCCCCCACCATGTCTGATGGGATTGCCTAGCAGTAAGGCCTATATGGTCCGACATAGAGGCCTGCCTCAGGTCACTCACTGGCATTTCTGTCTCTTTTGGGCATAGGACTTGAAGCTTGGCCCCGTGCCATTTTACCCTCTGATTACACATTTCCTAATCACCACTAGACTATCAATAGCCAGACACTGTAAGAGCATCAACCCACCTACTTTCCAATAAAAATATCCAACAATACCTGACACAATGGGAGCTATGGCTTATAGACCCTAGATGCACCCTACCTGAATAACACCCTCAGTCTCCCCTATCCTTAAACACTCTATTTAGCCATGTATAATCTGTGCCCAAGGATGCCATCTGCTACTGAACCTTACAATGTTAAGATACCACTCTGCTTCTCCTTATAGTATTATATATCTACCGGTCATTACATATATAGATTGTTAAAGAATTCAAGCCCTTGTTCCCCTTAGTAGCTTTAAAGCTTTAAATAAGAGTTCTAAGGCTGTACTTAATTGTGCTTATGAAACGTTATGTTCCAATATTTTTGTTACTCAATACTCTGAATTGTATCACTATATAAATCCTATAAAAAATCATGTATAATCTAGATAAACAGTTCTTTCTTCTATGGCCAATATATTTTCTAGTGCTGAATTCAGTGTGAAAGCTGAAACTGTGAGGATAGGTTCTTAAAACTACATACAATCTAGTGTTAGATAGTAAATCAAAGACAATTAAAAGACTTCAACCTATCATAACAAGGAAAATCTCAACTAAATCATCCAACAGCCACCAATTCTGGAATTCTCACAAACAAGCTCAGGTATAAACTAATCAGTAAGAAACATTTTGGTGAGTCTGATCACAGGGTCACTGAGATGGGAACTAAGATTTGTAAATAAAATAACCTCATTTTGAACATTCAGCAAGTGTCCCAGATGGAACAGGACTATTCATATTCTAGGTTCATATAACTATACTTCAGGTAAATGTGTATTGAATGTGTATTGAGTACATTGTAGTAATTGCTGTCAGAGATGTTACATTGGTGAAATAGGACAACTATTACAACAAATTATTTTACATGGACAACAACACTACAAGGAACATGTGTAAATACTCTACACCTGTGGGGTAAAACTACTCACAACCAAGTCACTCTGTGAAGTACATTGATGTCTTGGTTCTTAAAGTGTTACTAAACCCAGTATTATGAAAATAGCCCCCCCCCCCCCGTGCCCACAGCTTATAAATCTTCTTTATACATTAAAATACTGCCAATATATACCTTTGTATCCCTCATTTCAGGCCGATATATATTCTTCCACATATTTTTGGTAAAAAAAAATTGCAGTATATATATATATATATATAGGAGTATATTGATTGGGTTGTGCATTTCCAAACAATGGGAATAGATTTAGAGCATTTTTATTATTATTTTTTTTTTCACTAGTAATGGCGGTGATCTGCAATTTTTAGTGGGACTGCGATATTGCGGTGGACAGATCGGACACTTTTGACACTTTTTTGGGACCAGTTACATTCATGCAGTGATCAGAGCTAAAAATAGCCACTGATTACTGTGTAAATGTCACTGGCAGTGAAGGGGTTAACACTAGGGGGCAATCAAAGGGTTAAGTGTTCCCTAGGTAGGTGTTTCTAACTGTGAGGGGACTGTAGTGACCGGGGTGGAGAGAGAAAGCTACTCCCGATCACTGGGAGCTGCAGACCTCTCTCCACCTCCCTGTCAGAACAGAGATCTGTTTGTTTACATCAACAGATCCCCTTTCTGGCTCTGTGAGGAGCGATCGTGGGTAACCATCGCGCCCGCTGGCCACACGCATCGGCTTCAGAGACGTGCAGTGGTGTACGTGCAGCCCCTACAGTCTCTTAAAGGGCCGCCGTACAGCTATGATGATTTGTGCAATAGAACCGATCTGCCGCCGTCAAACGAAGCTGTTGGTCAGCAAGTGGATAAGCTGCACAGTTTCTCCAGTGCTGAATGTTCAAGTAGGAGGAGATTTCCACTATAGCCTGTATACACGCCCACATGTGTGATGTCAATATCATGTGACCTAGTATCTCTGAGAACAAGTAACTGTTCTCTCCAGCATAAGACACACCTGAGCATGTGCAAGAGGACTACCCTGCCCGTGTTAGCTGGTCTTCCTGAGATAGACAGTGCAGGGAGGGAAGAATCTATGAATACAGGATTAGAGTTGAACGGACACCTGGATGTTCGAGTTTGTCGGGTTCGGCCGAACTTTGCAAAAAAGTTTGAGTTCAGTACCGAACTTGACCCGAACTTGACCCAGGACCATGAAACCCCATTGAAGTCAATGGTGACCCGAACTTTTGGGCACAAAAATGGCTCTAAAAAAGTCCTGGAAAGGGCTAGAGGGCGCAAAAGGAAGCAAAATGGGGTAAGAGTAGGACAAGTGCCCTGCAAACAAACGTGGATAGGGAAATAACTTAAAATCACATAAAATAAATAAAAAATGCAGGAGGAGGTGGAGGAGGTGGATGTGGAGTAGGAGGTTGAGGAGACGGTGACCGCGGCGGTGTAGGTGGAAGTGGCAGTGGAGGTAGCCAACACTGTTTTTTTTTTTTTCTAATTGGGGTAGCCCCCAAAATATTGAGACATGTTAAAAAAAAAGTATACCAATGGCTGTGTGAGGCCGGTCTAAATGTCTATTCTGCACAAGGTACAGACAAGTCTTGTGGAATCCATGCCTGGTTCATTTTAATAAAGGTTAGCTTGTCCACATTGGCTGTGGACAGGTGGCTGCGCTTGTCTGTGATAACGCCCCCTGCCGTGCTAAACACACATTCAGACAATACACTGGCTGCAGGGCAGGCCAGCACCTCCAAGGCATAAAGGGCAAGCTCAGGCCATGTGCCCAATTTGGAGACCCAGAAGTTGAATGGGGCAGACCCTTCAGACAATACGTGTAGGAGTGTGCACACATACTGTTCCACCATGTTGCTGAAATGCTGCCTCCTGCTAAGACGTTGCCTATCAGCTGGTGGTGCTGTTTGTTGTGGCGTGCTGTTGACAAAGCTTTTCCACATTTCGGCCATGCTAACCCTACCTTCTGAGGTGCTGGCGGTGCCACGGCTGCATTGGCAACCTCTTCCTCCTCCTCTGCCTTCGCCTTGTGCTTCCACTGAACCCCCTGTGTCATTTGGGAATGCCCTCAGCAGCCCGTCTACCAGCGTGCGCTGGTAGTCGCGCATCTTCCGATCACGCTCCAGTGAGGGAATTAAGGACGCCATGTTGTCCATGTAATGGGGATCCAGCACAAGTTAAAATGTGGGCAACTCGGCTGTCATTGAGCAAGCACTGCAGCATGTAGTCGCTCATGTGTGCCAGGCTGCCCAGAGGCAAAGACAAGCTGTCCTCTGTGGGAGGTGTATCATCTGTGTCCTCCGTATCCCCCCAGCCACGCTCCAGTGATGTCCACGAGCTGCGTTGGGTGCCACCCTGCTGTGTACACGGTTCCTCCTCCTCGTCATCATTATCATCCTCATCTTCCTCATCCTCCAGAACTGTGCCCTGGCTTGAAATTTTTTTACCTGGCCTATGCTGGTGCAGGGATCCACCCTCTGAGCCACTTGGGAATGACTGGCCTGATAACCGTGGAAATGACCCCTCTTCCTCCTCCTCCTGTGCCCCATCCTCTTCCATCATCGCCCAAAATGTTTTTTCAAGGAGACATAGAAGTGGGATAGTAACGCTGAGAACAGCGTCATCGGCACTGGCCATGTTGGTGGAGTACTCGAAACACCGCAATATGGTACACAGGTCTCACATGGAGGCCCACACATTGGTGGTGAAGTGGTGCTGTTCCGCAGAGGGACTGACCCGTGCATGCTGCAGCTGAAACTCCACTATTGCCTGCTGCTGCTTGCACAGTCTCTCCAGCATGTGCAAGGTGGAGTTCCACCTTGTGGGCACGTCACATAAGAGGCAGCGAGCGGGATGGCTGAAGTTCCGCTGCAGCGCAGACAGGCAAGCAGCAGCAGGGTGAGAACGCCAACAGCGTGCACAGACGGCCTGTACGTTCTGCAGCAGCTCTGACGAATCAGGGTAGTTTTTTAGAAATTTCTGCACCACCAAATTCAGCACATGCGCCAGGCAAGGGATGTGCGTCAAACTGGCTAGGCCCAGAGCTGCTACGAGATTTCGCCCATTATTGCACACCACCAGGCCAGGCTTGAGGCTCAGTGGCAACAACCACTCATCGGTCTGTTGTTCAATGCCCATCCACAGCTCCTGCGCAGTGTGGGATTAATCCCCCAAACATATCAGTTTTAAAACAGCCTGCTGTCGTTTCCCCCTGGATGTGCTGAAGTTGGTGGTGAAGGTGTTACGCTGACCGGATGAGGAGGTGGTAGAGGAGGAGGAAGCAGAGTAGGAGGAGGAGGCAACAGGAGGCAAAGAGAAATGCCCTGCAATCCTCGGTGGCGGAAGAACATGGCCAAATGGCTAGGCGGCTCAGGCCCACCCGCCACTACATTTGCCCAGTGTTCAGTTAGCGAGATATAGCGTCCCTGCCCATGCTTACTGGTCCATGTATCAGTGGTTATGTGGACCTTGCCACAGATGGCGTTGCATGGTGCACACTTGATCTTGTCCCTGACTTGTTTGTGTAGGGAAGGGATGGCTCGCCTGGAAAAGTAGTGGCGGCTGGGAACCACGTACTGTGGGACAGACACCGCCATCAGGTTTTTTAAACTGTCCGTGTCCACTGATGGAATGACAGCATTTCAAAGGCCAGGAATTTTGAAATCAGTGTTTCTCTCCAGTGTTTGGGAGATGGAGAGCTGTAAGCTTCCATAGGACCGTGTGGAAATGCTTGGGGACGGTGGCAGACATGGTGGCGTTGCTGTCACATAGTCTGTTTGCTGGTTGGCAGGTGACACTGGCAATGTAGAGGTGGAGGAAGAGGCAGAGGCAGCAGCAGAAGAGGAAGCAGGAGGAGCCCAAGACCTTTCTTGGATTTTGAGGTGCTTATTCCACTGCAGCTCGTGCTTTGCATGTAGATGCCTGGTCATGCAGGTTGTGCTCAGGTTTAGAACATTTATGCCTCGCTTCAGGCTCTGATTGCACAGCTTGCAAACCACCCGTGTCTTGTCGTCAGCATATTGTCTGAAGAACTGCCACGCCGGGGAACTCCTTTGAGCTGCCTTTGGTGTGCTAGGTCCCTGGGTGCGGTGGGTAGTAGCAGGCGCACTGTCTAGGGGACAGTCGCTGCGCTTTTGCAACCTGCTCCCTCTTTTGCTGTGCTGGTGCCTCTGTGTGACCACCACCTCTTCCTCCAAACTGCACACGTCACTCGCATGACCTTAATTCCATGTGGGGTCTAGGACCTCATCATCCTCCACATCATCTTCCACCCACCCTTCACCACTGCCCTCCTTGTCAGTCTGCACACTGGGGAAAGCCGCAGCAGATAGCACCTGTGTTTCATCAACATCAGAGATGTGCTGCAGTCGTGTTTCCATGTCCTCATCCTGAAACAGAAGTGGTTGGGCATCGGTGCACTCAATGTCTTCCACTTCCGGGGCAGGGCTATGTGGATGGCCCACGGAAATCACACCAGTAGAGTCATCAAAAACCAGAAGAGACTGCAGCATGACTTGGGGCTCAGACTGCTTGGCTGATTTACCAGGGGCTGAGGTGAAAGACAGATGACCATGGGGTTCAGGTGCCAACGCTGAGCTTTCAGCAATGGACTGGGTGGGAGACAATGTGAAGGAACTGGAGACATTGTCAGCCACCCAATCTACTATAGCCTGTACTTGTTCTGGCCTCACCATTCGTTGAGTGGCATTTGGGCCTACCATATAACGTTTAAGGTTCTGTCAGCTTCTCGCACCTGAGGAAGGTGTTTCACTTGTGCGTGTAGCTGGCACAAATCGACCACGTCCTCTCCTTGCAACAGGAACTTCACCAACACCACCAACACCAGCAGCACCACGACCAAGTCCCTTATTTGACGTTCTCCTCATTCTGGACGCAAATGTTCTATGTATTACTATTCATTAATAATAATAAAAAAATAATACATTATTATTATTATTTTTTTTTAAAACCAGCACTGTAGATGTACTTTTTATTTTTGTGCAAGAAATGCACCGCTCACACCAGCAGCAGGAACCTCTCCCTACACCAGTATGAGATGATTTTGGAACAATAATCTGTGCCTCACAGCACCGACAGGAACCTCTCCCTACTCCAGTATGAGATGATTTTAGAACGATAATCTGTCACTCACAGCACAGACAGGAACCTGTCCCTACTGCAGTATGAAATGATTTTCGAACGATTATCTGTCCCTCATAACACCGACAGGAACCTGTCCCTACTCCAGTATGAGATGATTTTAGAACGATAATCTGTCCCTCACAGCACCAACAGAAACCTGTCGCTAGTGCAGTATGAGATGATTTTAGAACGATAATCTGTTTGTCACAGCACCGACAGGAACCTGTCCCTACTGCAATATGAGATATTTTTGAGCGATAATCTGTCCCTCACAGCACCGATAGGAACCTGCCCCTACTGCAGTATGAGATGATTTTAGAATGATAATCTGTCCCTCACAGCACCGCCAGGAACCTGTCCCTATTGCAATATGATATGATTTTAGAACAATAATCTGTCCCTCACAGCACCGACAGGAGCCTCTCTCTACACCAGTATGAGATGATTTTAGAATGCTAATCTGTCCCTCACAGCACAGACAGGAACCTGTCCCTACTGCAGTATGAGATGATTTTAGAACGCTAATCTGTCCCACACAGCACCGACATTAACCTGTCCCTACTGCAGCATGAGAGAATTTTGGAATGATAATCTGTCCCTCACAGCACCAACAGGAACCTGTCCCTATTCCAGTATGAGATGATTTTAGAACGATAATCTGTCCCTCACAGCACCAACAGGAACCTGTCCCTACTGCAGTATGAGATGATTTTAGAACGCTAATCTGTCCCTCACAGCACCGACATTAACCTGTCCCTACTGCAGCATGAGAGAATTTTGGAATGATAATCTGTCCCTCACAGCACCAACAGGAACCTGTCCCTATTCCAGTATGAGATGATTTTAGAACGATAATCTGTCCCTCACAGCACCGACAGGTACCTGTCCCTACTGCAGTATGAGATGATTTTAGAACAATAATCTGTCCCTCACAGCCTCGACAGGAAACTGTCCCTACTGCAGTATGAGATGATTTTAGAACGCTAATCTGTCTCTCACAGCACTGACAGGAACCTGTCCCTATTGCCGTATGAGATGATTTTAGAACAATAATCTGTCCCTCACAGCACCGCCAGGAACCTGTCCCTACTCCAGTATGAAATTATTTTAGAACGATAATCTGTCCCTCACAGCACTGACAGGAACCTGTCCCTACTGCAGTATAAGATGATTTTAGAATGCTAATCTGTCCCTCACAGCACCGACAGGAACCTGTCCCTACTGCAGTATGAGATGATTTTAGAACGATAATCTGTCCCTCACAGCACCAACAGGAACCGGTCCCTACTGCAGTATAAGATGATTTTAGAATGCTAATCTGTCCCTCACAGCACCGACAGGAACCTGTCCCTACTGCAGTATGAGATGATTTTAAAACAATAATCTGTCCCTCACAGCACCGACAGGAACCTGTCCCTGCTGCAGTATGAGATGATTTTAGAACAATAATCTGTCCCACACAGCACCGACAGGAATCTGTCCCTACTGCAGTATGAGATGATTTTAGAATGCTAATCTGTCCCTCACAGCACCGACAGGAACCTGTCCCTACTACAGTATGCGATGATTTTAGAACAATAATCTGTCCCTCACAGAACAGACAGGAACCTGTCCCTACTGCAGTATGAGATGATTTTAGAACGATAATCTGTCCCTCACAACACCAACAGGAACCTGTCCCTATTGCAGTATGAGATGATTTTAGAAAGCTAATCTGTCCCTCACAGCACCGACAGGAACCTGTCCCTACTGCAGTATGAGATTATTTTAGAACAATAATCTGTCCCTCACTGCACCGACAGGAACCTGTCCCTACTGCAGTATGAGATGATTTTAGAACGCTAATCTGTCCCTCACAGCATCGACAGGAACCTGTCCCAACTGCAGTATGAGATGATTTTAGAACAATAATCTTTCCCTCACAGCACCGACAGGAACCTGCCCTACTGCAGTATGAGATGATTTTAGAACGCTAATCTGTCCCTCACAGCACTGACAGGAACCTGTCCCTACTGCAGTATGAGATGATTTTAGAACGCTAATCTGTCCCTCACAGCACTAACAGGAACCTGTCCCTACTGCAGTATGAGATGATTTTAGAACAATAATCTGTCCCTCACAGCACCGACAGGAACCTGTCCTTACTCCAGTATGAGATGATTTTAGAACGATAATCTGTCCCTCACAGCACCGACAGGAACTTCTCCCTACACCAGTATGAGATGAATTTAGAACGCTAATCTGTCCCTCACAGCACAGACAGGAACCTGTCCCTACTGCAGTATGAGATGATTTTAAAACAATAATCTATCCCTCACAGCACCAACATTAACCTGTCCTTACTGCAGTATGAGATGATTTTAGAATGATAATCTGTCCCTCACAGCACCGCCAGGAACCTGTCCCTACTGCAGTATGATATAATTTTAGAACACTAATCTGTCCCTCACAGCACCGACAGGAACCTGTCCCTACTACAGTATGAGATGATTTTAGAACAA
>BLSH010422254.1:474452-488007 GCA_018402905.1 Glandirana rugosa
GCATAGTTATAAGACATGCAATAACAAATTTTTTTGAAATAAAGATATTTATAAGACATTGGTATGTACATATACTACCCTCGGTATAAACGAGTAACGTATATGTTCGGTACGAAGAATGAAACACCACAATGTGTTAATAACACGAAATGGTGAATGTAGTTTTTACCGAAATACTATTTGTAAATTTCATGTTGATTTCCGTTGTATGTCATAGAGTGTTTTCACTCATGTGGAGAGTGTAAAAACATTTATGAAAGATAGAAAGACAGCAAATTTACACTGTTATACAAGCTGTACACTCACTACTTTACATTGTACCAAAGTGTAATTTCTTCAGTATTGACACATGAAAAGATAGAAAGTATTTACAAAAATGTGAGAGGTGTACTCACTTTTGTGAGATACTGTATGTTGCCTTTAGTTGTACTTTAAATGTTTATCATAAAGCCATTTTTGATGTAAGTGGTAAAGCACAATAATTGTGTAACACCACAAAGTAAGAAGCATGGCTTGTATATGCAATGAGCAAATATGGCTCCCATCATATACATGTATGGTTACAGAATATTTATAGAAATAAAGTTTTTTTAAACAATAACGTACAGAATATTGATACGATTTTTTGCATTAGAAAAAAGCAAACTGGGAACACTCCTGGCTTGTGCAGGTAAATCACCCTTTAGTAAATAAAATGTGAAAATAACTGCACTTACAGAGTGTTAACTTTATTAGAACATATCACCATCCAAAGAAACGCTCATCAGCCATTAGGTCATGGGTGTGTTGACAAATGTAAAGCTGTAAGTGGGAACTAAGATTGCAGCCTGGCCAAACAGTACCTCCGGTATTGTGGTAAATCCAGTGTCCTCTACAGAGTTTCTGTCTCCAACTTCTTCTGACAGCTTTTCATTGAGAGATAGTCCTGCACCTGTTTATGTAACCCAATGACTAATGGCAGTTGCTTTGTCTGGTGATTTGCCCAGTCAAGTGATCACTTTGTAAGTGCATTGTTATACTTATTTTATTCATTAAAATGTGATTTATCTGTACACTTCAGCACTCTATTTGATTTTTTTTTTCATATCACCTTTGGATTTAAAGTACACTATATACCAAAAGTATCAGGACGCCTGCCTTTACACGCACATGAACTTTAATGACATCCCAGTCTTCGTCTGTAGGGTTCAATATTGAGTTGGCCCACCCTTTGCAGCTATAACAGTTTCAAATCTTCTGAGAAGGCTGTCCACAAGGTTTAGGAGTGTCTATGGGAATGTTTGGCCATTCTTCCAGAAGAGCACTGATGTTGGACAAAAAGGCCTGTCCCCCAGTCTCTGCTCTATTTCATCCCAAAGGTGTTCTATCAGGTGGAGGTCGAGACTCTGTGCAGGCCAGTCAAGTTCATCCACCCAAACTCACTCATCCATGTCTTTATTGACTTGCTTTGCGCACTGGTCCAAATCATTTGGTAGAGGGGGGATTATGGATGGGGTTGTTTTTCAGGGGTTGGGCTTGGCCCCTTCGTTCCAGTGAAGGGAACTCTTAAGGCATCAGCATACCAAGACATTTTGGACAATTTCATGCTACCAACTTTGTGGGAACAGTTAGGAGATGGCCCCTTCCTGTTCCAACATGATTGATCACCAGTGTACAAAAAAGACATGGATGAGCAAGTTTGGGCTGGAGGGAATTGACTGTCCCGGCCTGAGTCCTGACTTCAACCTGATAGAACACCTTTGGGATGAATTAGACTGAAGACTGTGAGTCAGGGCTTCTAGTCCACATTAGTGCCAGAACTCACAAATGTGCTTCTGGAAGAATGGTCAAGCATAGACACACTCCTAAACCTTGTGGACAGCCTGCCCAGAAGAGTTGAAGCTGTTATAGCTGCAAAGGGTCGGCCAACTCAATATTGAACCCTACGGACTAAGACTGGGATGCCATTAAAGTTCATGTGCGTGTAAAGGCAGGGGTCTCAATGCTTTTGGTAATATAGTGTATGTAGAGATGGCAAGGATGAGCAGTTTTGTCTTGCCATTATTGAATCATGTTACACTTTATTTATACAGTTTTTTTTTTTTGCATTAACTTGATGTCTTTTACATGCTTATACAGCTGATTCAATAGCTAGAACATCTGATTTTACCTGGCATACACACTCATGTGAGTGAATGATGCAAGAAATAATTGCATCATAGTAAAATAATGAAATACAACCCATTTACAAGTAGGGCTGCACATGTACAATGCATGGACCCAAATGTTAACACGTCAGTTAGTCTCTAAATGCCAAGATCTTGTATGTAAAGGACTTAATCTCAAAGGCATGAGTTTATGAAGTAATATTACATCAGGAGTGTGGGACCAGAGGAGGCTGAGAAACAGATACTGAAACAGGTAGGGTACATTACTCAATTGAATTTTTCTTGAACCTATAAGTTCCTAATAGTTCATTAGGTTTTTATATGGAGCTTTACACATTGTTATAGGTCTATAAATCATTATGGAACTACAGTACATTTCATAATAAGTATTGAAATAGAAATCTCAATCTGATATAACAAACAAAGATATATTCTGTCTTAATCTATCTTTGTTTTTTTTCTTAATCGCTCTAAGAGTTTGATTTCTGATGAGATGTTAACTGTTGAGGTTTTATTTCTTTTATACATAAACCATTACTTTTTTTAGTTGCCTAGGCAGCAGAGGCAATTTAAGAGACATGTTGTTACACACACTCTTGTAATTTAGCTGCCATTTTGCCCTGCAGAGACAGTGATTGGTTATGGCAAGGCTGTAATGTGTTGTCAGCATCAGTTATTTACAATTTGTTGGCTGCAGCCTAACATCGCCTGAGAGGCGACGCCATTGTGAAAATGCTTGACAATGTTGATAGTGTAGTTACATTAACCAATAACAACCTCAAAGGTCAAGGAAGGTTGTGTATTAGATGTTAATGCAGTCGATGGGAGCACTGAGAGACTATGGGTTACATGGCTTGCAAATGTCATGCAGAGTCAGTGCATGGCACATTTTTACAATGAAGTTTACAATGCCAGTGTTACTGTGCTAGAGGCTTTGCTTCGTATGCCATCTCTGATTCAGTGTTAGTTGAAAAAAAAGAACATATGCATACAAATATTGGTGAAATGATTTACTTATATGTACAGTGCCTTGGAAAAGTATTCATACCCCTTGATATTTTCTAGATTTTATTGGGATTTTATGTGATAAACCAATACAAAGTGGCACATAATTGTGACGTGGAAGGAAAATGATAAATGGTTTTCAAAATTTCTTACAAATAAATATGTGAAAAATGTGGTGTGCATTTGTATTCAGTCCCCCCAGAGTCAATAATTTGTAGAACCACCTTTTCGCTGCAATTACAGCTGCAAGAATTTTTGGGGATGTCTCTACCAGCTTTGCCCAACTATAGAGTGGAATTTTTGCCCATTCTTCTTTGCAAAATAGCTCAAGCTCTGTCAGATTGGATGGAGAGCATCTGTAAACAACAATTTCCAAGTCTTGCCACGGGTACTTAATTGGATTTAGGTCTGGACTGACTGGGCCATTCTAACACATGAATATGGTTTGATCTAAACTATTCCATTGTAGCTCTGTCTGTATGTTTAGGGTCATTGTCCTGCTGGAAGGTGAACCTCAGCTCCAGTTTTAAGTCTTTTGCAGACTCTAACAGGTTTTCTTCTAAGATCGCCCTGTATTTGGCTCTATCCATCTTCCCAACAACTCTGACTAGCTTCCCTGTCCCAGCTGAAGAAAAGCATCCCCACAACATGATGCTGCCATCACCATGTTTAACGGTTTGCATGTGCATGTTTAAGGCATCCCCTAAAACATGTTATTATAACAATTTATGTATTTTTAATATTGCCCTTTAAGTCACATTCCAAAGACCCTCTGCTCACAGAATAGTGTCACATGGGGGACATATTTATATTGGTAAATACTAAACCAAAACATAAGTTGGGCAAAAAGTTCCACCAAATAGTAAAACTAAATTATTTTTCTGAGTGATAGGTGCACTCACAATATGTCCACATAAACACTATACATACAGTCAGGCCCATAAATATTGGGACATCAACACAATTTGAATCTTTTTGGCTCTATACACCACCACAATGGATTTGAAATGAAACAAACAAGGTGTGATTTAACTGCAGACTTTCAGATTAATTTGAGGGTATTTACATCCAAATCAGGTGAATGGTGTAGGAATGACAACAGTTTGTATATGTGGCTCCCACTTTTTAAGGGACCAAAAGTAATGGGACAGATTAACAATCATAAATCAAACTTTCACTTTTTAATACTTGGTTGCAAATCCTTTGCAGCCAATTACAGCCTGAAGTCTGGAATGCATAGCCATCACCAGACGCTGGGTTTCATCCCTGGTGATGCTCTGCCAGGCCTTTACTGCAACTGTCTTCAGTTCCTGTTTGTTTCTTGGGGCACTTTCCCTTCAGTTTTGTCTTCAGCAAGTGAAATGCATGCTCAATCAGATTCAGGTCAGGTGATTGACTTGGCCATTGCATAACATTCCACTTCTTTCCCTTTGGTTGCTTTCGCAGTATGCTTTGGGTCATTGTCCATCTGCACTGTGAAGCGCAGTCCAATGAGCTCTGAAGCATTTGTCTGAATATGAGCAGATAATATTGCCCGAAATACTTCAGAATTCATCCTGCTGCTTTTGTCAGCAGTCACATCATCAATAAATACAAGAGAACCAGTTCCATTAGCAGCCATACATGCCCATGCCATGACACTTCCACCACCATGCTTCACTGATGAGGTGGTATGCTTTGGATCATGAGCAGATCATTTCCTTCTCCATACTCTTCTCTTCCCATCACTCTAGTACAAGTCGATATTGGTCTCATCTGTCCATAGGATGTTGTTCCAGAACTGTGAAGGCTTTTTTCGATGTTTTATGGCAAACTCTAATCTAGCCTTCCTGTTTTTGAGGCTCACCAATGGTTTACATCTTGTGGTGAACCTTCTGTATTCACTCTGGTGAAGTCTTCACTTGATTGTTGACTTTTTTAGTTAGGGGTATCAGAGTAAAGGGGGCTGAATACAAATGCACGCCACACTTTTCACATATTTATTTGTAAAACATGTTGAAAACCATTTATTATTTTCCTTCCACCTCACAATTATGTGCCACTTTATGTTGCTCTATCACATAAAATCCCAATAAAATATTTTTTTTGTTTTTGGTTGTAACACAACAAAATGTTTTTCAAGGCACCATATCTATGTAGTTTTTCTATGACAATGAATCTCATCTGTAAGGTTCTACAGACACTGCCTTATCTCTTACTTATGCTAGGTGTCTATGACTGATGCTCTCACTAGGTGGTTAATGCAGAGGCAGTGTTCACAAAAAGGTGCTGTCAGGGTTGCAGGAAAAATTCAATAGTTTTATCAATGCTCCCTCAGTGATTCAATTGTTTTATAAGTGTTCCCTCTGTTGCAACAGACAAAAGATAGCATCTCTTCAAGTTATGTTTGTTTCAGGGAGGTAGTGAGGCCCCACCCTATAAAGTATTTCTTAGACCCACTGTTACTATATTGCAGTTGTGAATATAAGCTGGTGGTAGTTTGACTCCTTTTGTAGTTTGTCTTCTGTTGAAGTACAAGCTACATGTCGATAATTTTTTTTTAAAAACAATAAAAAATAAACAGTGTCTGTCCTTACTTTTAGCATGACACTTCCTTTTCAGTCATAATTAAACCGAGGTTTTGCAAAAGTTGAGTCATGGAGCAGTTGTTGAACCATCTCATTAACCATGGTGCTGTAATATTTTCACAAGAAGACCAGCTTGTCAAGATTTTCCAGTTTCTATTGTTCTCTGCTCACGTAAAATATTTTTTAGGAGATCGCTCAACATGTGCAAAACTTTGTATGGATGTTTTGAATATCTGGGTAGTTAAATATTATAAAAGGATTAGAAGCTCTCATACATGGCCAATGTTAGAATGATACTGCAATGCCTGCAAAATTCTTTAGCTTGCTCCTTGACTTGTAAAAAGGATGTTTCTCTGTACTCCTTTTGTATATGTAGCACTTACCCCCATAGGAGCGGCTGAATTTGATGATATATTTTATTACTCTGACAGTACAGTCTTTTAAGCAAACCCAACCCTTCTGAATATTCTTGCAGCCAGTCTATATAGCATTTCCACACAGCCAGGTGCACACTCAATTCTGCTTGTTTCCAATGACCAGTCTAGGGGATGACTTTTCAATGCTTTATTGTTTAACTTGGATAGGAGAAGGATAGGTATGGGATACTCCAAGTAACTGACTGTAACTGAGGACAAATTCTCCCTAGGCTCTGTATAGCAGGCGATCAGTGGCTTCACACAGCAGACTGACTCCAGTGAAACAAGTCCATCTCTAAACAACAAAGGACATGCAGGACTTTATTTCTTCAAGACACTAGCCTGTGTCTCCTTTCTAACTCAGTGTAACAGACTACCAAAGGCACTTTATGTCAGGCTGACTTTAGCAGAACAGGTCCCTTGTTAAGCAGTAAAGACAGAAGCTGGACTCTGTTCTTCAAGACACTCTCCAGTGTCTCCTTTCTAGCTGGCACACCCATTTAAGCTGATATGATGGCAGAGGAAATTCTAGCAACACAGTCTCAAGGATCCTCTCACAGATCTGTACTCACACCATGTCCTAGGACAGTCGGTAGCCCTTTTCTGCCAACCTCCAAGCAACACTTTGCCACTGCAGTATCTGACCAAATCCAAGGACGTCCTCCCTCTGTCAGCTTTCAAAGAACTGTGGGTTGCAGCTTCAGCATCCTGGATAGGCTCTCGGGCCTAGCAGCCAGGAGCTAAACATACGCCTCACCCCTCAGGTTTGGGTGGGCTGGGACTCTTCACCTTGAGCCCATGTGCTCCTTTTTATCTGAAGGTGTTCACCCAAGATGCAGTGGGACACCACTCCCCTGCTAGCTGGTCAGAACCACCTCCAAATACACCTGCTGTCACTAGCTGAGGTTTTCTCCCTCTGTCCAATTGGGACCCATACTACTGGACAGGATAAAATAGCTCCAGACCATATGAAACCGCACCAGAGCACACTGAGCAGACCTTACTCAAATCAGGCTCCCTGATAAGCAGACAACACATAAATTTACCTGTCAGCTCTCTTTTTAAGCAAAGAGAGCCAAAAACGATATACACTCACTAGTGCCCAAACTAGGAGGGCGCTACAGATATGTAGAGCAAGAAGATGGCAGTAGTGCTGTGACATTAAAAATCATATTTGTTGGGAACAGCTGGACAAAGTTAGAAAAAATCATAGGCCTCAGAGCCTTAACAATAAGTGTTATAGCTATAAAGAATGAAATACCAAGGCATCTTAAACTGTAACATCATATAAATAAATCTTGTCAAAAGTGTCACTGAACTATCTCAACTTCTTTTGCCATATAAAACAACAGTGACACTAGGGGTATTGTACAGGATTTATTCCAGTTTCAGCTCATTGTGACCCTAGGCATGAATATCATTGTCACTTTAGATGCCAAGTAAAATAGTTTCACTCTCCATGGAAAAATAGTGGAGAAAAGAGAATGATAACTGGAAAATAACGTAACATGGATGAAAGTCTTACGCCGTGTTTTTTTTTTTTATAAATTATGAAAATTGTCTTTTTGGCTTACCTTATATTGCATATTGATAGATGGGCAAATACTCCAAAAGGCAGGGGCACATATTAATAGATAATTTAACCATGACGCATGTTCTTTAAAAACAAACAGGATTATAATTTTGTGGGTGAAACGGATATGTTAAATTAAAGGCTGGCTCTACAGTAACATGTAGACCTCTTGGCATATATACATCCATGTGGTCCATAGTGGTATACTGCAAAAAATGTCAGCATGCCCTAAAACTTTGTACATTGAGGTAGGTGCTTTACAGGTCAGTGATTGTGAAAGGCCTAATGTAGTGCACTGCAATGCATCTCAACATACAAAAGCTCACTGTGGCACATTGTGATCAATTGTAGATGGGCCAACAAAAATAAATGGTTGTAAAGCACCTCAGCACACAAAAGTAGGGACTACTGCATTTTTTCAAAGTAAGGTCACTATCCTGCAATGTGGTGCACTGGAAAATGAATGACATCACAATAAACCAATGTGTGCATGCTGTATTGCCATGCATTTTGATAACCTGAATGCTGTACTGCATATAAATGCCACACATTAGTGTAAAAAAGCCCTTTGCAAAATAGTAGCATGAGGTGGGATGAACTACCACCTCACCCTCTACTAATGTGACCACTACAAATATAGCTATTACATCAAATCTTCATAAAATAAAGCATTCCCCTGAAAGTGAAAAGTATTTCTGCATTTAGGTGGTAACAGAGTTGCAAATAGGGTTTATGCGCTATGGACATATGGCATAATGTATGTAATGTATGAAGCTAATGAATGGAGAATATATATATCCTATGAGATTTCAATGCCATGAATAAACCTTATATTGATCTGAAAACAGAATAAAACAGATGCATAGTTGCAAGTCTATGTAAACTTTACCTAAATGAGTTGCAGATAATCATGCACTGCTCATTATCAATTGTTTAAAAAAAAGATAATGTGCATCTCATGATGGCTAAAACATCATTTTACTTTTCGTTTTCAACATTTATTGCTATAGATGGGGCTTTACTTATAGGAGACACAAGCATTAATAGGAGTACAGTCTCATCTAATGGAGTGCATGGAGCAAGTGGCATGCTTGTGCAGTTTGCACAACCTGGCCAACACAATTTTACAACAAAACCCTGTCAAGGCCACACTGTGAACATCTCCAGAGAGCAGGATTGAAGGTGGGTATTTAAAACTACTGGGCACACCGTGTTAGGGGAACTACTGTATACAAACAACTTCACTGAAAATGAAGTTGTTTTTTACCATATGGTATATATTTTTTTCATTTTTAAGGGTTAATATTACAGTTATAACTCATAAAAATGCTTTGGATGTGTGTGGCAAATTTGAATTCAGCATGAAAATCCATTCAGCTTTCCTTGTGCAGAAAAAAAGTATTTTCCATCATCACATATTCTGACAATTCCTGCTGCAATATAATAGAGTGAGAAAAAAATGACAAAGAAATAGAATTGATGCCCAATTGGATCAAATTACTAGTCGAACAATGTAAGTGAATATGCCTTCAGTGTTTCACAGTTTTGAAAACTTCAAGAAGTAAAATTGCATGACCCCCTGGTAACTTCCACTCAATTCGTACGGGTACAAATTGTTTGCCTCAAGCTGGGTGAAATATACATTCAAATTCAAACTCTTGACGGAAATTATTAAGTAGAGTCATATTAGCTTTCTCTAAAGCATACTCGTTTCCTATATTGCCACTGTATAGACCAATTATGTTACCTTTCCATGCTGAGAAATGATTGTTCAGCTAACACAGTTCTGGTAAAAATCAAAAGCACTACATTTTAACCTTAGGGGATTTTTTTTTTTTTTTGTTATTGCTGTTCCCTCGCTTACTTGTTGAAATGGAAAATATCTTCCATTAATCTAAATGCAAAATTTGTTTCAGCTTTCAAAAGTTACTAGAAAATTTGAAGCACAAAGCAATAAACTTTTTATGCTCTCAAGACCACTAATGCTTAGAGCTCCATATTCATTTTGGAGAAATGAACATTTGATGGTTCACAGAGGAATATCAACATGAATAATATGAGAAATTATAATGCATGTAGCAGTAGAAGAAAATATAGATTGAGTTTATGTAAACTATTTAATCAGATGTAAGCTTTTCTCCGCAGGATACAAATCCACAGTTTACTGAGTGTTTGCATGCAGTAAACAATGCTAAGAAAAGCAAATCTCCTTGTATTTTATTCCCTTAAATTCCCTTAAATTCTGCTGATATATAAACATACCAAAAAGATAAGATATGACTTAGATTAACAGTGTGGATGCAAGGCCATTTTAAAGGAGGGCAAAATAGGGCACTTTCCCCAGACCTAGAAGGAAAGATGAAAAGTGCCCCAGACCCAGGAAAGATGAATTACTTAGAGTAATAGGCTGGAAAGAAGAACAAATTATATATCCCTATCCAATGTAAATATCATTGACTGGTGCTCTAGGAATTTAGGAAATGGCTTGTTTTAGAAAGAAAAGTTTACAGGCACTAATGTGATTTTAAGCACCCAAAGTCCAAATAATGCACTGTATGTTTATCCCGACCCTAACCCATCTAGTCTTACTCATTTAACCTATGTCTTTATGGAGATTTAACGTCAGAAATGCTATATTAGACGGTGTTAGAAGCTGGTGGAGTACACTGGTATGCTTGTGGTCCTGTATGCAATAACAATTGGACTTTAATTACAAAATAACTTAGACTTGACCCAGGAGGCAGTTATACTAAACTAGGAGACAGCAAAGAGGTTTATTTACAGGTTCTACTTTAATATACTGTATATGAGTAAGCCAGTGAACCATCTTCACTAGGCAACCTAAGGATACAGTCAGATGGGGATTAGGAAGGAACAGCAGGTGAGAAGGGAAGAGGAGGAAAGAAGGGAAAGGGGGGGCTTTAAATACATCAAGGGGGTGAATAGGGTTCAGCAGGGCAGTTTTTTCAATATGAAGCTAAGATCAAGAAGAGGGGAACATGACCTCAAACTAGCAGGAGGAAAGTTCAAAACGAACCTTAGAAAGTATTATTTTACTTAAAGATGAGAGATTTTTAGAATGTGTGAGTTAGTGGTAAGTGGATTCAAACATGCATGGAACAAACATAGATCTCGTAGATACTCAGATAAAAAAAAAGTTAACAAAGCAAAATATATAAATTAAACAAACAAAACATTTGGCAGACTTAATTTACCACTCTTCTATGTTTTTATGAATGACAGGCTGTCAATCCACTGCTCTTCACATGTAGTCACACATGGGGCATTTTCCTGTGGCAAGGGCAGATGACTGGTCCTTAACACAGAAAGATTGCGCCAAAGGCCAATCAGATGTCCCTAACTGCCAGTGATCATTTCCTGTCCAACTAAATGCCGAAAGCTGTGGCTGACTATCAGCTTGTCATTCATTTGAAATGGCTTCCTGAACCCAGTTGTTCGCATAAGGTTGTGATTCCTGTGAATTGGCTGATTTTAGCTGTAGGAATTGGCTTTTTATTCTTATTTACCCATGTGAATGTAGCCTTAGTAGCCATGGGCTGGTAACCTAATAGTGTGCGAATCAGGAGTGTGCAGTCAAGTTAACCTTTTAGAATTGGGAAATTAGCGAGTAGAGGAACATCTGCAAAAAAACATATACAAGTTATATGTAGATAGTATTTGCTTGTAGAGATCCAGAAATGGCAGGTTTGATGTGAGAGGAAGATCATTGTATCATCACAGCCTAAATAAGGTGAAATTTGATCTAGTGTTTTAGAAGTTAAAGTAAAACCAAATCAGTCATTAGAGAAGCGTAAAAACTGCCATAGCTGATGTTTTCTGTACACGGTACTTTATGAAGTCAAGGAGTGCTGACTGTATACTAGCTTTCCTAATATGCATACTTCTTATGGGTCAGTGACCCATAAGATAATAATAATAAATTACTTAATTCAGAGGATCAGAAAAGCAAAGAGGTGACTGGCTTTTTTTCATAAGAAGAGCAGCAACGCCAACTTCCATGTTCTTCTAATAAAACGTTTACTAAAGTGTTACTAAATTCAGGACCCTGCATTTACTATATCTGATCTCCCACAGTACACAGAACTTGGACATTATTTTAGCAAATATAAACTGCTGAATATCTTTTTCATCAGCAGTATATAGCAGTCTTCAATCAGTGCCCGGTTAAAGCTTGTAGGAGGAGTTTTCATACTGCACTGGCTGACCTACCAGGATGCCAGGACCCTCTGTCTGGACAGTGCTGATTTGCCCTGTGTTGATTCCATGTACTCTCCTAAGAAAGTAAAAAATGATCTACCAATACACACCAAACTGAACATGTGCAGCCTGACTCCAGTAACTATGGTAATTTGCTGCATTTCTAAGGCAGGCCATACATGGTACAAATGTCTTGCCTGCAAACACTGGCAGTGTTGACAGAGGAATCAGCAATTGTCTTTTCCTGGCGGGGGCGAGCAGGGGAAACCATCCCTGCCAGGAGAAGGCAGTGATTGTCACTAAAGGCTATAGCAGCCACTAGCAATAGAATAAAAATGGAATAATTAACAATAGAATCTGGCAGGCTGGTTATACCCATGTTGATCAATCGATCAACTTGGTACATTCAGCTTGCTCATGAACAGTTTGAATCTTGAGCGGTTCATGCTGTGGCCGTGTATAACCCATGTGAAAGAGGCCCATGTGAAAGAGGAAAAAGAAAATGAACCACAAACCAATTTGGATCCACATAAATAGCTAGTCTTTGTTCATCTGGAAACCTCAAACCAGATAGCATATCCATTTTAAAGCAATGTCACTCTTTAGGAATTAACTGGAATAAAAAGCTCATTTATCTCCAGGGTATAATAGTATTTTATTAAACTATAAACTTGCTGCAACACCAAGAGGTTACTGCAATAATCTATTCTGTTCATACAACATTCATATGTAAAGGACTGACTTTGATTGATTTAATAAAGACAAATAGGCTGTTCACTTTGCAAGGGAATTTTCCCCAGAGCTTAGTGAATATGGTGAAATTTCACTTTACAGACGATAACAAATCAAATGCAAGGGGAAAGTCATCCTCAGTCATTAACAACTTCCCGACCGCCGTATGCAAAATGACGGCTGGGAAGTGGTTTAGTTATCCTGACTGGACGTCATATGAAGTCTTCAGGATAACAAGCCGCCATGCGCCCGGGGGGTGCGCATCGTGACAAACGGTGATGTGGGAGGTCAGTCTGACCCCCGCAATACCAATCTCAGTAAAGTGCTTCCATCCGAAGCACTTTACCATGTGATCAGCCGTGACCAATCACGGCTGGTCACAGTGTAACACAGGAAAGCCGTTTATCGGCTTTCCTGTACTCAGGTCTGCAGACCTGAGGAGTGGAGAGCCGATTGGCTGCTCTCCTGACAGGGAGGGTTTGTGCTGATGATTTATCAGCACAGCCCCCCTCGGATCGCCACACTAGACCACCAGGGAGCCTGCCCAAGGACCACCAACAATGTCCCCACCCAGGACCACCAGGGAGTCGACCAGGGACCACCAGGGAGCCGATCTGGACCACCAGGGAGACCACCCTAGACCACCAGGTAAGGGGCATAGTGCCCAATATGAATGCCACTTAGTGCCACCTTCAGATGCCACCCTAGACCACCAGGGAATGGGCCCCTTTCTGTACATATGCCCACCAGTGCCCCTATCAGTGTGTACCAGTGCCCCTATCAGTGCATACCAGTGCCACATATCAGTGCCCACCAGTGCCACCTACTAGTGCCCACCTATCAGTGCCCATCAGTGCCACCTATCAGTGCCCAGTGGCACCTATGAGTGCCAATCAG
>BLSH010422254.1:489316-503827 GCA_018402905.1 Glandirana rugosa
TTTTTTTTGACTGTCCCCGATATTGGGAGGGAATGAAATAAGTTTTACTTTTTGTGTCAAAAGGGATATCAAGATGAAATTGAGTATCATATGGTCGTGTAAATATTTTTACCGACATAAGGACTCAAATTGAAATCCTTGACTTAATCGGATTTTCGTATAGTGTTGGTAACGATGACCTCATGTAGTAAAAATGTAATTTGTGACTGAGAAACCCGAACTAAGTTGTTTCCGTTTATCTGTTAAAGTGAAACGTTCCCTTAAACGGTGTTTCGAATTGGTGAAGTTATGATACGTGAATCTTGTGAAAGGATGGTCTGGTTAAAAGTCGAAAGTCACGACAACGCAAAACTTACTCTTAATGCGCCAGTACACTGCGACATGGGTTTGTTTCAAAAATGTTAAAGTAGAACTATAGGGAAAACTGTGTTTTTCATTTTGAATAAAGTAAGGGAGGGTTATAGCCCCTGTCAGTTTTTTTTTAATTTTTTTGCCATCTGTGTCCCATTGGGGTGATTTACCTTCACTTCCTGTCCCATAGCCAAAACAGGAAGTGAGAGGAAATCCCTGAAAATGTAACCACTTGCCGACCGCCCGCCACAGCATGACAACGACAAAGTGGTTCGTTATCGCGAAACGTTGTCACCTGACGGCAACCACGATAACTAGCATCGTGAGCGCGCCGTCGGGGGGGCACGGAGTGGGTAGGGCCGGCTACCCATGATGGTTCCCCCACAGTGAGAGAACAGTAAGTAAACACAGATCTCCGTTCTGACAGAGGTGGAAGGGCTGTGATCACAGGCTTCCTGTATATGGAAGCCGTGATCACTCCCCTCCCCTGCCAGCCCAGCCCCCATACAGTTAGAGCACACCTAGGGAACACAGTTAACCCTTTGGGCACCCTCTTCAGGTTAAACCCTTAACTGCCAATGGCATTTATACAGTAATCAGTGCATTTTTATAGCACTGATCTCTGTATAAATGCCAATGGTCCCAAAAAAGTGTCAAAATGATCCAACATGTCCGTCGCAATATCACAGTACCACTAAAAAATGCAGATCGCCGCCATTGCTATTAAAAAAAAATTAAATAAATAAAAACCCCAGAAATGAATTTTCATCATTCATAAACGCTGCAACTTTTGCGCAAACCAATCAATAAATGCCGATTGCAATTCTTTTTACCAAAAATATGAGGAGGAATATAAATCAGCCAAATCCAATGAAAAAAATGCTTTTTAATATTTTTTTTGGATTTGTATTTTAGCAAAAAGTAAGAAAATTGTTTTTTTTTGCAAAATTGACGCTCTTTTTTTGTTTATAGCGGCGATCGAAATGATGCAGAGGCGATCAAATACCACCAAAAGAAAGCTCTATTTGTGGGAAAAAAGGGACGCAAATTTTGTTTGGGTACAATGTAGCACGACCGCACAATTGTCAGTTAAAGTGATGCAGTGCCGAATCGCAAAAAGTGCTCTGGTTCTAAAGTGTGAAATCCTTCCGGGGCTGAAGTGGTTAAGGAATCCCTTGGGCCCCCAGGCCAGGTTTCTGGGGTCAACCCAAAATTTGGGATTTTCTTTTACTTTTACTTTCGATGATTACGGTACAAACAGGACAAGTAGAGAGGGTGAATCTCCCTAAAAAAGGCACAGAAAGCAATAAAAATGGCAGGTGTTGTAATCCCTCTGCACTCTACCGAAAACTAAAAAAAAGTTTTGCCTTTAGTTATACTTTAAGTCCAATAAGGTACATACCACCTCATGGACTTATTTCTTTAATTTACTTCTCAAACTTTTATGGTGGTATAGTGACAACTCAGTAAAAATATAAATGGTAGATTAAAGAGAAAAGTCCATGAGGTGGCATGTACCTCATTGGACCTAATGCCTACTAATCCAGCACATTTTACAAAGTGGCTGGATTCCCGGAATTCAGCTTTAACACTTCAAATACAAGCCACTGTGTAATTACAGAACCTATTTGGCATGTCCATCAAACTGGAAAATGCAAATATCCATGGAGTTTGTGATCACAGAGATCCATCATTCATGCATGAATGTGCCACCAAGAAGCCACCAAAAGTCATTTTTGTAGTGAGTGTCACATTAATATTTTATTTTCTTTTTTATTATTTTTTCTTTACAATTTCTTTTTTACATATTATGACCAGAGCAATACAGTGTTACCATAGTAACACTGTACTACTCTGGGGAGGTGATCAGGATTTTTTCTGAATGATATTCATACATTTAGTGTGTATTGTTGTGATTAACTGTGATTGGCCACAGCTAATCACATGGTACAGATGGCTAAGCATCATTTGTGATGTGAAACGCGTTAGTGCTGTCTGTACCTGTATCTCTGTACTCGTGTGACTGCTACGGAATTTTCAAAATAAAGGTGTTGACGCAGAGTGCGGCCGTCCAGCTTTTCCTTGTAACCATCATCATCATTGCAGAGCCGGCACCTGTGCATCAGCAAGATGGAGGCGTATGAAGGACTATGTGCTCGCCCGGAGCAGTGTAAGTCTCTTTGTTTACATGGTACAGATGGGTTGTGATTGGCCTGTCTACACCATGTGATCACTGTGACCAATTACAGAGATCAACACAATAGTACACAATGGATGGTATAAATGGAAACCATTGTATCATAGTGTAATTGGTCACAACGATCACAAGGTATGTTGGCACCAGCCCAGTACACTGATTAGTTATCTGCTGTGTCCGGTGGACACAGCAGGTGACAGATTGCGCCAGAGTGCAGCCCAAGGGGGCGTGTGCAAAGCACGATCCTAGGAGAATGTCATATGGCATCTACCCAGGAAAGCAGAGCTCCAGCCTGGCCATCACTTGTCTATAAGCCAGGTGAAAAGCAGTTAAACATGAAATAAGGATTTTAACTAGTTGCTCTGAATAACAAATTATGTTCTTGTGGGCACACATGATACCTTAGATCCAGCATATGTCAAGGGTCACTGACCAGACAATGATTGACAAACCTGTTTAAACACTTTGAAAGGGGTGGTTTGCATATGTGTGGCCAGATAAATGGATACAATCAACAGAAGTGTATCCTAACATGTTTCTCACTCATGTTGCTTTCTTGAATGGTGTAAGCTTCTGTACGGTTACCACATCCAATGTTATAATATGTTGCCATTGGCATAGAGGAATAACACTTAGGCATCACAAAACCTACACTGTGAACTATGGTGGAGGGCACACCCACAAATGCCAACACAACTACACCAAATGACACAACACCCAGGGCAGCCATGAACATATACACCACACTAGAGTGAGACAAAAAAGAGTATTGAACACATTGGCTGGTAAATCCATTCAATATTTTTTTTTTTACTTCTTTAAAACTATAACAAAGAATACATATCCAACCACCCTATTTCAAGCACTGACAGGCTAAGCTTTGAAACCTCTTTAACATAAAAGAATAAGACCAATTGAATGTAACTAACTAACATTTCTCTATCCTTTTTTTAGTTGCAGCACTCTTTAAAGGATTGCAAAATATTGAGGCACCCCAGTCAGCCTCAAATGTAAAAAAAAGGAAATGTTACCTATAAATGGGAAATCTAATTGTGGGACAATGCACACAAGCACCTTGATGAAATTAACTTACCCAATTACAATAGGGGTACTCCTCATCACACCAGATCCCCCTTTTACATAAGTGTCCCCCTTCACATCCAAGGTCTCTGATCATATCAAGGTCCCACTGTTACATCAGAGGTCCCCTTCAGGCTAGAGTAATCCCTTCACGTCAGGGCCCCCCTATACACTAGAGCTTTCCATATACATGACAGCCCCCATCACATCAGTCACCCTTTTACATCAGAGGCCCCTATACATGAGTCTACCCCATCAGAAAAGAGTACCTCCATCGCATCAGAGCCTCCTTATCACCACAAAGTTCCTCTGTTGCCACAGAGTCCCCCATCAACTCACAGTCCACCACAACAGAGCCACCCAGACATACAAGCTCCTCCTCTATCACAAAGTCCCCCCCAGTCACACAGTATCCTATCATGAGCCTTCCAATCCCACTATCCCCTCATGATATCAAAAACCTACATTTTGACTCCAACATTGTTGCAGAAGATGGGAGGTGGAGGAGTCTAGGGACACTTCTGTCTCTGCCTGCATGCTGGGGGCATGCCCTGAATCAGAGTCATGCGTTGCCATCTGCCATCACCATTGCAACAAATTATGCCTTGTGTCATAGGGGCTCATTGGTTGTTATGGTGCTGAAGCCAGTCGACCTGTACCATGACAATGCATGACGCTGAACCAGGACAAACTGGGTCCCATGCTTGCTGTACTTCAGCTGAACCAAGAGGGCACCAGGGTGCTGCAGCACCCTGACTGAGAAACACTGATTTAGACTGCAGGGGTGTATAGTCTAATTATTAGCAGATTAAATTTTAAGAAGTTTACTTATCTATAATAAGACATTTTTTGAAGTCTATGAGGTTGATTTAAGGCAAATAATCTGTGTACTTTGCAAGGGAATTTTTCCTGGATGCTTAGTGAATGTGGCGAAGCACTGCTGACTTCAATCATTCAATCATGTGCAAGCAAACATTTTTTTTTTGCACACGATTGGGTATCCTTTGCAATGTGAAATTTTTCCACAAGTTCTTTCTTTGCAAGGACAGTGGCATCAAATGTAAACTAGTTATATTTAACAGTTTCAACAGGTCCTTTTATAACTGATTGCCTGCTTTTGATTTAGACCAGTGAAATATGTGACTTAATAAAAGGAACGCTTCTGCTTAATTATTGACAGGTATTCACATCTTAAACTACCAAATGATATCATGTCATTATACTTTCATAGCTTTCATTAAAAACTTGTTATGGCATAAATTAAATTCTTGTGATGTGCAGGACACATATTTTGAACTTTGAATTGCGGATGGAATTCTTTAATAAATTGTCCCTGATGTGTGTTTGTAACTTGAACCTCAACACATCAGAGATTAGAGCTAATAAGCTGGATAGGCTCTGTTGTTCTTTTTTTTTCATTTAAAATGCTTTCAGAAAGCGTGGCTTGAATTTGGTTAGTGATGTGACAAAGAGAGAGATAAGTAGATGTGACAGTTATGAATGATGTACTGTCACGCACTTCTGAGTTCAGACGTAGATAAATTGACACCGCCGTCAAACACGCACTGAGCAAAGTAGAGACCTCTGATGAACCCTCTAATATGGTAAATGGGAGTCTTAATTCTTCATTAACGAGAATACTGAGATTTGACCATGTAATTTTCTTCTTGCAGCTTGTTTTAAAGACTCCAAAAGCTCAGCATTTATAGTTCACTAGACTTGGATTGCTTTTTTCCATGCTCAGAACTTAAAGGTAGTGAAATGCGAGAAAGCGCAGATTTAGTACAAGCTCATTGTCTTGGTTATCTCTAATGGATTTGTAATGTTTTGATCTTACCATGGAAGAGCACACTTATTTATCTTTTCTAATTAGAAAACACTGTTTCATTACAAATAGGAAAAAGTGAAAATAAAAACACATTTGTGTTGACAACTGATGTAACCAATATCATTGCTACCCAAGGCATTTGTTATTATTTTTTTTAAAAACCCTTTCATTTGAATTCATTTTGAATATGCTTTTTCAAAACTAGCCAAAAATTAAAAATTCTCTTAACCATAATTGTAGCAACAGGGTCCTGTGTAAAGGGTCTCCCAAACATTCTGTCCTTTTGCACATGTGATTGGCTCATTGTTTATCATAAATGGCTGCACAGAGTTTGGCATTACGTTTTGTGGGTTTTTTAACCATAAACTAGAGTTACCTTACCCATTCATTGCTTCAGATAGCATGCTGTGGGCAATCAGCTTCAAGGAGAGAGCTTGCAGAGAGGTGATCCAGATGCCAAAGTATATTTAAGGACTTCCTGTGCATGGCTATCCATGAACTTTGCAGCAAACACAAGCTAAAGAGCTTCCCTTGCAGGAGTAAGACTTATCACAGTTAAAGCGGAGTTCCACCCAAAAGTGGAACTTCCGCTGGATTGCTACCCCCCCTCTGGTGCCACATTTGGCACCTTTCAAGGGGGAGTGGGGACCCATTTTTGACAGGTCCCCTGCCCCTCTCCGGGAGATCGGGCTCCTTCCTCCTCTGCCTGGCCAATCAAAACAGCGCAACATGCTTCGTGCATGCACAGTAGGGAACCAGCAGTGAAGCTGAAAGGCTTCACTACTGGGTTCCCTTATCAGGAATGGGGGTATCAGCATCTGGGATGTGATCTGAAGTTCGCCTGGGGTGCTGACATTGCAGGCTCGCTGGACAGGTAAGTGCCCAAATATTAAAAGTCAACAGCTAAAGTATTTGTAGCTACTGACAGTTTTTTTTCCATCCAGCCTGGACCTCCACTTTAAATAAACAGGTAATTAGTCTCCTGGCTAGTTGTGAGATCACTTTGGGTCTGTTCAGACCTGCAGAAATGTTTCATTAGGCCTGGCTGGATAGGACAGCTGGCTGAGCTGCTCCATGACTCTTTTAAGCTCCAGGGCCATTGCTTCTCCTCCCGGATGAACAGGAAGTGGGTCCTAAGACTTCCCGGCCAATCAGGCCTCAGGAACCACTTCCTGATTGACCGGGATGAGAATCAGGAAGAGACTAGCAAATATTAATTTACTATTGTCACACAACTGGGTGGGCTCAGCCCACCCTTTTTTGAAGCCAATTAGAGCCTCAGGCTCTAATCATGTGCTTAAAACAAAAACCCCACTGGAATCAATGCATCTGGCATCCTGCATGTAGATGAGGGGCTTGGTGCATGGATTAGGGGGGTGGTCCCCTGCTCTCCTAATGAATGGGCCACCACTGACTGCCACCAGGTTATCTTATAAGACCCCCCAACTTTGAAAGTAAGGCAGTGCAGTGGCTAAATGGTTCTACCTAGCAACACTAGGGTTGTCAGTTCAAATCCCAACCATGGCACTACCGGCACTACCTTTCACACTCCAGAGACGTGCTCATTGTGTTAATTGCCAAGAAAAAATTCATGCAAAAGTGTCACCATACAAATAATTGTGTCACTATTAGTGTTGAGCGAACCTGAACTATAAAGTTCGGGTCTGTACCGAACTTTTGGGTGTCCGGGACCCGGACCCGAACCCAGACTTTTCAAAAAAAGTCTGGGTTTGGGTCCGGGGTTCTGGTAATTTTGCTAAAAGTTCTGAAAAGTGCTGTAAAAAAGTCCTGGAAAGTCCTAGAGGTCTGTAAAAGGAAGGAAAATGGGGGTAAGGGTCGGACAAGTGCCCTACAAAGAAATGGGGAAAGGGAAATAACTTAAAATAATAAAAAAAAATAACATAAAAAAATCAAAAATGGAGGTGGATGTGGACCATCTTAAAACTGTGTGAGAAAAGTATAAATTAGCTGGGAGAAGCCATATCACTGTTCTCCCAGCTAATTTATACTTTTATCACACAGTTTTAAGATAGTCCACATCCACCTCCATTTTTGATTTTTTTATGTTATTTTTTTTTAATTATTTTAAGATGATTGTACATTCTACAATCATCTTAAAACTCAGTGAGAAAAGTATACATTAGCTGGGAGAAGCCATATCCCTGTTCTTAGAACATCTGCAAACTGTGTGTGAAAACTATCAATTAGCGGGGAGAAGCCAGATCACTGTTCTAAGAACAGTGATATGAGATATCACTGTTCTTAGACAGTGATCTGGCTTCTCCCCGCTAATTGATAGTTTTCACACACAGTTAGAAGATAATTGTAGAACAGTGATATCATATAGAATGATATCACTGTTCTACAATTATCTTCTAACTGTGTGTGAAAACTATCAATTAGAGGGGAGAAGCCAGATAGCTGTTCTAAGAACAGTGATATCTCATATCACTGTTCTTAGAATAGTGATCTGGCTTCTCCCCGCTAATTCATAGTTTTCACACAAAGTTTGCAGATGTTCTAAGAACAGTGATATGGCTTCTCCCGCTAATTTATACTTTTCTCACACAGTTTTAAGATAGTCCACATCCACCTCCATTTTTGATTTTTTATGTTATTTTTTTTTTAATTATTTTAAGTTATTTCCCTATCCCCATTTCTTCGTAGGGCACTTGTCCGACCCTTACCCCCATTTTCCTTCCTTTTGCAGACCTCTAGGACTTTCGAGGACTTTCTTACAGCCATTTTTGTGCCTAAAAGTTCGGGTCCCCATTGATTTCAATGGGGTTCGGGGTCTGGGTCAAAGTTCGGGTTCTGTCCGGACCCGAACCCGGACTTTGTCCCGAAGTTCGGCCGAACCAGCACAACCCGAACTTCCAGAGGTTTGCTCAACTCTAGTCACTATCTAAAAAGACAATATCAATATCTGTGATAGCTGCACACACGGTACATCCACATATGTCATATATAAACCATAAAAACAAATATTGCATTGTGCTATCATTAGAAAGTGCAGATCATTGTAATAATCATACAATCTAGGGAAAAAGAAAAAAAAAAATATGTGATTTAAAACATGTGCAAGTAATGAAAAAAATCCATAAACAATCCACAAAGTCAATCATAGCCAGTGAGCCAATGAGAAGAGAAAGGAGATGGGCTGCCCCATGGCTCTGTATGGGAATGAATATGCAGAACAGTGGCTTGGGAGTGAACCTGCTTGGGTGCCCCCATTGAAAGTTACTTGCTGGGGGCACTTTGTGGGAGGGAGGGTCCAGGAGCACCGATGCAGGACCCAAAAAGAGGAGGATCGGGGCTGCTCTGTGCAAAACCGCTGCACAGAGCAGTTAAGCATGACATGTTTGCTATTTTTAAATAAAAAAAATAATTGCCTTAAATATAACTTTAAATTGTAGAAAAATAGCTCTGTACTTTCAGAATTTACAATTGTTTTGTCTTCCTAATGCACAGGTCTTTGTGTTCCTCACTACACTGCATATACCAAGCTACTTCACTTGTGTTTGGGTGTTGGGTTGTTTGGATGTGCTAGCTTCTATCTTTTTTCGATACTTCAGCCATGTATGGAATGACAGTATTACCCAATGTGTTCTGCTTCTCTCCTCTTTCACACCACTAATCCTGTTCTTGGACAATAAGCCATTTTTTTTTTTTTAATTCTTTTTATTGAGCCAAGTTATTGCATACAGAGTGCACATATAGTGGTAACATGGATAAACTGGATACAGGAAGATATCAAGTACGTAAGACAGACCACATCATGGCTACTGCGAATATCTATCATTACATAAATGGCAACTTGACAGATACAAATGACTTCAAGTGTGTTATCTTATATATATAGGGAACCCTTAGATCCTTAGAAGCATGATGTTGATTCGAGATGAATACCCGGGTTCGGCCATCCCCATCAAGGGGGACGGGGTGCATAGCTTCTGTTGAGTGTATCAACTACACCAGTTAAGAGAGAGATGTAGAGAAGGTAGAGGGTAGCCCCAGGACCAGAGTCTGGGGGGGAGGAGAGGGTAGCTAAGGGAGGGGGAGAAAGGAGGAAGGAGGTAGAGGAGAAGGGGAGGGTGAGGAGAAGGGATGGGGAAAGGGTGTAAGGGTGAGAAGGAGGAGGTCTCAGACCCTCAAGCCAGGGGGGTCAGGTCAAGAAGTTGGGCCCCAGGCCATCCATTCAGACCATGAGAGGCTCAATGTTACTGTTGGGTAGGTCCTGTCACGGCTCGCAGGTATGTCTCCGTGCCAGTAAAATGTCTCAAGGGTCTCCATTTTTCCGTAAACTGTTCCTCAGTATTGGATAAGGAGGCGGTCAGTTCCTCCATTCGGTGTATGTGGTTCACCTTGGAGTACCATAGGGTCTTAGTCGGGGGTTGAGATTGCTTCCACATGGCTGGCACGCATGCTCTTGCAGCATTGAGAAGCTGCATCGTGAGAGATTTCTTGTATTTCGAGATGGGTCTCTTTGAGAGGTGAAGAAGGCAAGCCGCCGGGTCATCACGAACCTCGACTGCTGTCAGGTTTTTAATTGTAGAGGCTACCTCGTCCCAAAAGGGCCTGAGAATGGGGCAGGTCCAAAAAATATGAATGATCGTGCCTTCCCCTGTACCACACCTCCAGCATAGGTCTGGCAGGGACCTATTCATCTGATGGAGCACATGGGGAACTCTATACCATCTGGTGAGTATCTTATACCCAACCTCCTGGTATTGACTTGCCATAGATGATTTGTGAGCCAGGAGAAGAATCTTGTCAATCTGCGAGGGGGTGAGTTGGATGTGTAGATCCCTTTCCCACCGACGGATGAAAAGCGGAGGTGCGTCCGCAGGGGTTTCTGAAAGGAGCCCGTATAGAAGGGCGAGTGTGTGTCTGGTAGGTTCCCCATTACTGCATATTGTCTCTAGGGAAGTGAGGTCACGGGGGCAATACCGGTCCTTCTGTAAGGCCTGTAGGAAATGTTTAACTTGAAAGGCACTGAAGGGGTCCAATGGGGGGTCCACCAGTCCCGCAATGTCTCCCAGAGAGGGGAGGGCACCCTCCTTCCAGATGTCGCCCACTCTTGACTTTCCCCGTTGCGCCAGCCTTCTGACTCCCCGGCTGGTAAGCCCTGGAGTGAAGGCTGGATTGCCCACAACCGGAGTCAGTGGCGATGGTAGTGGGGCTAGGGACGAGGAGCGGAGGACCGAACCCGCAACCTCCAGTGTTGCGCCGATCACCGGATGATCTGCCGTTTCACCGGCAAGTCGGACTCGGCACCATGGCAACGACTCGAGGGGAAGGGGGGAATCCTCCCTCTCCATCGTCACCCATTGTTTAGATTCCGCATTGCAGTGCCAGTCCACCACCCTGGAGAGATAGGGAACGCAAGGCCCCCTTTCAGTTTCGGGAGTGACAGGGTGTGTAGTCGGATCCGCGACGGTCTACGTGACCATATGAAGTCCCGAAACATCGCCTGGAGTTGTTTAAATAACCCTGACGGGATACGGATTGGAATTGCTTGCATCACAAATAGCACTTTCACTTTCGGGAGTAGACAATAAGCCATTTGCCTTGGCACATTCTATGGTGGTTTAAAGTGAATAAGTTACCACTGTAGATGGTAATGCTGGGGTATGTTCCTGACATACATTAGAACTGAAGAAATGGTTAGGGGAACCTGTCTTCAGCATTACAGAACAAGTCCAGAAAATGTGGGAAATTCATTAGAAATCATGACCTTGATAAATGAGAACCTTTACTGACATACCTTAAAGCAGATTTAAACCCAACACTAAAATCTCAGGTACATTTATTGTGGGGGGTTAGCTCAAGTGGGGATCCCCTTTCCTGGGAAAAAGGTGGTCCAGACAGCAAGTCTTTTTTAAAAGCTGACTTGTAGCCAGTTTTATTTAAAAGGTTGCATGAAAAATCAAACAAACAAAACAGAAAATAAATCCTTGCCATCCAGACTCTTACTAAACATTTCCATTTCCAGGTTCCTAACTCAGAGGTGAAGGGCTTCTCCCGGTCACCCGCAAAACAAAGAAAATGCAGACCTTTTATTTCAGTCACAAAGCAAAATGTCAGATCAAGCTCTCATATGTTTTTGGCTTCCCGAGTCCCAGGCAAGAGCAAACCTTTGCTCTACTCCTGTTTATTTATACCACCTGTTGCTGGACACAAGTGGACCACAAAATCTGGTCCGGAACCAACCCTGCTAAGGTGGCTGGTAACACATTGACCAGACTTTCCCTTAGTTCACTGCAAATGAATGCATGCAAGGTGAAACATAATGTCCATCGATCACCTCGCCTTTCATAATGTCACAGTATGTAAAGCCAAAATATCTTTCATTTTAGTCCTGGAAAGAATGTGGAAGGGTCATAACTCCATTCAAGTTTTTATTGCTGTCTGTGTTCCTGCTGAGGAGATTTACTCTCAATATAGGGTCCTGGTGACCACTGCCTTCAGTACAGAAATCAAAGTGTTTGAGTTGTCACAGGAACAGGAGGTGAAAGGAAATTTTGATTAACCCATTCTGGTGACAGCTGTCTAAGAAGGGATGTTACCTCACTTTATCGGCAGTTCATTTTACTTTCTTCTGTGTCTCTGTGAGAGGAAATTAAGAAAAATCTCCCTAACACAACACGGGCAGAGAAAAAAAGAACCCAATGAAGTCTTAATCATTCCATACTTTATCCAAAATTTAAAAAGTTCTTTACATATATTTAATGTAATTGTAGTTATGTTTGTGTCATTATAAATCTGCAGCATTTAAAATACCTGCTGATACAACCATGCCTCATTCAGGCAATACCGATTGTGGAGTTATAATGCTTTCTCTGTTTCCTAGTTGTTATCATGTGTTACCACACTGTTACATGTACTTTTGATGGAGACTATAAAAACCCATACCTATCATTGCACACACAAGTTCTTCCATTGTTACCATCAGAAAGCTGGGACTAAGCAATGAAGTGCAGCCATCACTGAAGTGAGTGCATATAGACAGGTAGTTGTAAAGGGGCTGAAGGAGATGATACTAGGATGAAAAAGCGGAAGTGGTTTACAAAGAATTAATATTTTGTAATAAAAAAACATGTTTATACCCAGTGCTAAATGTCATCCAATTAGAGTTTTCATCTACTTTAAAGGATATGTTCACCTTTACACAAAAAAATATAAATGCACCTATTTTTACAGAAAAAGTGCATTTATTATTTTTTTTCCTGCAGCCTGGAAAACATTGCACCCATAATCAGTAGATCATGGGTGCAATGTGGGTTCTTGCGGACATGTCCTTTGGCTTTCAGCCTATACCTCTGTACAGGCTTTTGGTTTGAAAGTCGTAAGACATGTGAGTAGACATCAGCGGCCCATTGAAACTAAAGGTCCATCTGCTGTGGCAGAACAGTCATGCTGCTTTCAAATTGTGACAGTGGGTGCAGGGAGAAGAAGAGCCTGCTGTCAGGGGGAGGGGGGTTTGAGGAGAGGCAAATATGGGTGGAACATGTAACATGTTCCAAGGGTAAACTTAGCCTTTAGGTTGGTCGTTAAAGTTATGCTCTTGGCTTAAAGCATAAGTTGATATAGCTAGGCATTTTCTGACCTCTTTAAGGGTGTTACCAGCGCCTTTTGCTCTGAACCTATATTCTGCTCCATAGCACTATATGTGGGTATCAATAGATACAAATGTGAAACTTTACAGGTGAAATCAGCAGAAATTATAATATTTAGAAATTTGGATTCCAAGTAAATTGTTCATCCAAAAATAATTACCAAAAAAACAGGCTCCCCTAGCCCCGAGAAATTTTAACTACAATATATCTATCAACTTTTCTGGCGACTACCAGAACTCCCAGAATACCAGTCCCTGTCTTCATTAAAGTGGAAATAAAGTAACATTCACCTTCCATGTTAGAAAAAGCTCTTATACTAGCGGTTTTCTTGGTAGAGTATTATATATGATTCCATTCTAGTGTAGAAAATATAAAGTAGACCACTTTGCTGAGACATAATGCTAAATGCATTTTTTTAAAAAAAAACATTACAATTTAGATACTTGATGTTACAGTGTGTTCTTCCCATTTCATTCACTTTTGATTCAGTCACTTCTGAGCTGCTCTTGCTTTCACCAGTCTACATGTCAAGACTTTCAAATTGCTACCTTACTATGTCAACAGCACTTCATGCGCCGACTAGAGGAAAAGCAGACTTCTGTTTTTGTAGCAATATGCTTATTAATGTTTTAATGACTTCATCAATAATGAGAAGTTTTTATAAACATCTAATTATAAAACTGCACATAGCTGACATGGTTTGTATTAGTTATCTACAGTATTTGCATCAATAAAAACACCTATTTTTCTTTCTAGTAAAGTAAAAAAAAAATGAATGAAAAAAGTTACAATGCCACACATCTATGCAAATGAAGTTTACATATATTTTCTTTTATACAGCCTAAACACATTTATTTTTTTCCCCTACAAGTGCCATTGAGCACCAAGCTGACAGCAGTGCTAAATGCGCCACCTATGCCAAGCAGCACTGCACTTCCGTTGTGACACAATGAGAAATGGAGCTGCAGTGCGGCTTCTGGCGTGATTGGGTGCAGATTCCTCAGTTCGAAGGGCAACAGCTTGTCATAGGAAACAAATGTCCTCCATGTATGCAGGTTCCCTTTACAGGGTAATTAAATGTGAAAAGGTGAGATAGTGCTTCAAAGGCCGGTAAACCTAAAATACATAGCGATTAAAAGAGAAAGTATACTGTACTTTAAAAGAGCACATATTTTGGGTTATTGTAGTTTTTACCTTAAAGTTGAACTACACTTCTGAGCGCCACAAACCAAAATTGCTATTTAATTTATTTTTAATATTCAAAGCAAACTCCCCCATCCATTCATGTCTCCATGCGTTATTTTGTTGAGAATTCACTTTAAAAACACCCCCTAGCATTTCAGGCCTTGGCCATCTTGAGCAAGGGCAGATGATGATCTATGCAGCATTTACTTTCTGAAATCCATCTGTAGAGTTGAGCGAACCCGGACTGTAAA
>BLSH010422254.1:517790-539235 GCA_018402905.1 Glandirana rugosa
TCATATATATAGCCGTTAAAAAAGCGGCACCCTTTGGATGCAAAGATGGGCCACCAATGCACCAATCACCCCCAAACGTATCATCCATTTGTGTAGGGTGGGTCAGAGCATAGTGCCCCCCTCAGAGGCCCGTGTGCAGTGAACGACCTGCACGCATGGATGACATGTCACTGCAGTGATGTCATCATGGAGGAACGGAGGAGGACTCCAGTGCCAACCTATGGAGCTCAAACAAAATTGAGGTCCTTTTTTCCCACAAATAGAGCTTTCTTTTGGTGATATTTGATCACCCCTGTGTCGCTTCTGATCACTGCTATAAACTAAAAAATAGCATCAATTTAGAAAAAAAAAACAACATTTTTTACTTTTTGCTATAATAAATGTCCAAAAGAAAAATATAAAAAAAATAATTTATTCATCAGTTTTGGCCGATATATATACTTCTACATATTTGTGGTAAAAAAAAAATTGCAATTGACATTTCTTGATTGGTTTGCACAAAGGTTGCCGCGTTTACAAACCATGAGAATTCATTTATGGCGTTTTTACTATTTTTATTTTTCTTACTAGTAATGGCGAAAATCTATGATTTTTATTAGAAATGCGATATTGCGGCGGACATTTTAACACTTTTTTGGGACCAATGACATTTATACAGCGATCAGAGCTAAAAAAACACTGATTACTATATAAATGTCACTGGCAGGGAAGGGGTTAACCTGCAGGGGGCAATGAAGGGGTTAACTGTGTTCCCTGTGTGTGTAGGGAACCGCCGCGTTTACATAGGCAGTTTCCTGTTCTGGCTCTCTCACAGGCAATCGCGGGTCGCCAACGGACTTAGAGTCCGCCCGACCCGTGGCCCCGCTCACTTTGCCATTAAGGTGAAGTTGTGGAAGACAGTTTCATGTCACAGGTCATACACCATGGCAAGACCAAGCACATCAACAAGACACAAGATAGTTATACTGCATCAGCAAGGTCGCTCCATCGCAAAAATTTCAAAGCAGACTGAGGTTTCAATATGTGCTATTCAGGCTCTTTTGAATAAGCACAAATAAATTGAGAATGTTGAGGACCATAGAAGGTAAAGGTAAAGAAAGCATTATCACCTAGCGTCACTTCTGGAAGGAGCATAAAGTGATGTAATCCCACACGGTACTCCTGGAAGTGACACTGACACACATGAAAGTCTAGTCTGAATAAGAAGCCACTCACACAGATTGATTGTGGATCTCTCCAACAAGAGATAATGCTTTCTTCACTGTGAGAGTGGCGTACCCCAGGACTTTGTCTTGGGGCCAATGAAATTTAACACCAGGGGCATAGATAATTTTGTGCTCTGGGGGGAGGTTCAGCAGCAGGTACTAAGTAAAAGTCTTTTTTAATAAAATACATTGTGCCAAAATTATAAAGACTGGAAAAAGGAGAAACAATATGTGTTGCCCCTAGTAAGCAATCACATCCTTAATTTCTATTTTTCCTCTTGAAAACCTGATTTCAGTTTTTTCCTTCTTCCAGTTTTTATAAACGCTGCCCAGTAAGGTTGGCTATTGTCCAGTCTTAGTGTTGAAACTGAATGCACAGCCCTTTACACCTCCTCAGTAAAGTTAGCTATGATGGTGAAAAGTGCACCATTTTGTGTCAGACAGAATGCTCTCTGACTTTTCTAACTTTTAGCGACTAAAAAAAAAAAAAATAGAATGCAATGCCGACTACAGGATGGTGCACTGTAATAGCCAATCTTACTAGGCAGGTACAAAGGGCACCATCTCGAGGAAGGCAGCACACTCACTGATTTTTTTGTTAACCCAGCATACAGAACAAGAGAAGTGATACTGTGCAGAGTCCATACATACAGAATAAGAACAGATACTAAGAATTACACCCAGTATACAGGACTTAACCCAGCACACAAAACACTGTGCAGTGTTACCATGGGCTTAATTTTCAATTAATCACAGAATAAAAAAAAATCAACTGAAAAATGATTAGCCAGGAATACACTGACTTTGTTATAGGCTAGTTTGACATCTGAGCAGGTGCAGGAAGGAGTGTAATTGCACACCTTCCCGCACCTGTAGCAAAAAACACACTGCTACTGAGGAGATGTGTGGAGGTACACTAAAATGTGGGAAACCCTTGATCCGTGCATATTTCATGCACCCTATTCAAACCACGAGTGCTATCTTAATGACACCCCAAACAAAGGTTGCAAAACACAGTGTGTTTGCTTGTATCAGATTGCATTCACAAAATGACCATGTGGACCGGTTGCAGTGCAGTTCCAAAATTGACTTTAATGTGATTTGAGCCCATTCAAAATGAAGGGGTCTTGATTGCACCACAATCAATACAATAAGCCTGGTTTCACACTCTAATTTGCATGTGAATCGCACAGGAACTGCACCGCATTCATGTGCAATTCACATGCGATTCTGTGCAGTGTGTTTTGAACCCATTCATTTTGAGGGTTGTTAACTTTGAAATTGAAACCGGCAGCAGATCACAAAACATAGTGTGATTGCAATGCGGTGCAAGAAACGCACAGGGATTGCAGCATTTCCTGCACCACATATGTGTGAACCAGGGATAAACCAGGGCAAGGGCATGCCACTGAGGGCAGCAGAAAGTCCAACCTGGCTATGGTACTGGCAGACATGTTGTAGTGCCAACTGCTGAATTTAGAGAGCTGAGAGGTAACCCAGTGAGCACCACAAAAAGCTTGTCAGTGCCAGGCTGAAACATCAGTAACACAAGTGATATAAGACTCAGCTTAGCCTCAGTCACTGTCAGTAACACAAGCAGTGCAAAATTCAGTTCAGCTAGCCTCAATCACTAACTTTGCCAGTTGCCGCACATAATCACAGATAGTCTCTCACTGACTCATGGTTACCTAGTATGAACAGCAGAATGCCAGCAGCAGCACAGCAGGCTGAGCAGTGGTAAGTCTGAGGACACTCTCTGAGACTAGGCCAGAAGAGAAATGGGACATACCTGGACAAGACAGCAACAGCGGCTGCACAACACTGTACAAGCACTCTGCGCTCCAGGGCCCAGGCAAAGCTCCACCCCCCAAGCCCAAGGTGGGAAGTGGTACTGCATGCCAATCGGAATACAGGGTGTAGAGAGAGCAGGACTACATGCACTTCCGGATCCCACTGTGCTCAGTGTGCTGCCTGGTGATAGATCTGCAAAGCAGGCACACCTTGCATTTGATTTTTGGCTTGGGGGGGGTGGGTTGAACACCCCTGCCCCCCCACCTCTGTTTAACACCCTTGAGGTTGGATTTAGGAGTTTGATTTCAAATATATCTAATAGTGCAGAGAAATACATTTGCCACAAGAGATATAATTGTTACAGGAGGACCTAAATGTGTTTGTGGGGGGGAGGGGGGCTACATGGCAGATGAGGTTCATATTGAAAAATGTAAACGTTATGCACTAGAAATAAACATATAACATATACCGGAAGGGCTTCTCTGGGAAAATGTGTGATGGAAAAGGATCTGAGTGGTCCTTTAGATGACAGTCTTAGCAACAACATACAATGCTAACCTACGGCTAACATATCTAGCAAAATAGTCTCTTGTAATCAAATTAAAGTTGTAAGATATCCGGGGTGATTCCGCTCTAATGGTGTATGCGATTTGAAGAAACACGTGTCAGTCCAAACTGCATTTTAAGGGCATGGCAGCCCACTTTTATTTAAAGGAAGCAAAAAGTTCAAATCAAACAGAAATATCCCACACAGGGAATTCCACCATTATTGCATCATGGTTATTCAACCTCCTGGCTTACTTACTGATGACACAGTTGTTTCAGGCCTCATGCCTAGGCCATAGGTCTGTTCCTCAGACCTGTATGCTTGGGTCAAGCTCTCTCCTAGCTTACTCAGGGTTTAAATTGCCACCTGCAGTATCTCTCCTAAAGAACATGGGTGTCTTCCTGACACTCACACACATACATTGTGTCTGTAGGGCAGAGTCCTCCTGACTCCTCAACTAGACTCCTTGTCTCCTTGGGTGGAGCCATCTCCAAGTGGGATTCTTGAGCTCTATCCCTGGGAGCATATGAACCAGGTGTGTAATTAGCATGCCTGCTTCTGCCACAATCAGGCGTATATTGCTAATCCACAGTGTAACACGGGGTCGCCTCTCCACAAAATATAATCAAGAGATAAACAGATAAATAACAGACAAGCGTGCACAACCTCGTGCATTTGAAAGTGGTTCCCAGAGGTAATAGGTATGTTAAATACATAATTACTTTCACGTCTGTTCACCAATCCACAGAAAGAATGTCATTGAACTAGAAAAAGTTCAGAGAAGGGTAATCTTTGTAATTGGTTATAAAGATTACATTTATTCACTTAAGAGAAGAGTTGCTTGGATATAATCAAAATGTGTAAATTAACAAAGGTGATAATATAAGCTGTAAAACCTGTTTACTTTGTGGTCCCCAAAGAAGACACGTGGCCACAATTTAGGATTGGACTGAAATGAGGTTCCATTTTAAATGGAAAAAGGTATTCTTTACTGTAAGGCTACTTTCACATTGCTGCGGTAGCTGCGGCCGCGGTAAAACCCTCTCTACTTTTAGCGGAGTTTTACCAGTGATATGGCTCCGCTATGCAGGCGGGAGCACATCGCTTTTAACCCCCCCACAAGGGGTTAAAACAGGGTTAAAGGTGCCGGCACTCCGTGCTACCAAGGCGGTGTGCAGCCGCTTCGGAAGCGCTTGCAATTCATTTCAATGGCAAGAGCAGTAGAGGAGCGGTATATACACCGCTCCCCTCACCGCCCCAAAGATGCTGCTTGCAGGACTTTGTGTAACATCCCGCAAGCACACCACCCCGGTGTGAAAGCACTTCACAGCTTTCACAGTGGGGTGGATTGGGGGGATTTTTGAGGATCTTTACAGATGCTATTTTAAGGTAAATAGCATCTGTAAAGCGCATCAGTGTGAAAGGAGCCTAAGAGAAGGGAAAATACAAAACTCTTCTCCCCAGGAGGTTGTATTGCCTGAGAGTGTTGCTAAAATACGTTGTAAAAATGTAAAAAAAACAACTTTCGATATCTTCCTCAGTCAGCATACAGAGAGCTTTAGAAAGTCTTATAGTTAACAGAAGTAAGACTTCCCAACAGAAGTTGAATTTGATGAACCAAAGTATTTTTTCACCAACTAAGCAACTACAGTATATATCCAGTATTTCAAATTGCAATGTGCTAAATATTTTACCAGAAGAGCAGTTTGCATAGTATCTAATAATATCCTCTGGATCAACTGTGGGTATAGGATTGTGTATATGGAGGTTTCAATTTGTGTGTGTTTTATTTTTATTTTTCTTCTATTGGTTGAACTGTATGGACTTGTGATTTGTCTTTTTCAACCAGATTAACTATGTAATTATGTAACATAGCACACAATACACCATCAATCCTATAAAAATATAATTATACCACATTTTCAAATTTTCCATTCTCTATTTACAAATATCTTGAGGCATATAAAAAAATCACCAAATCATTCATATAAAATGACAGCCTGATTAGCGCAATCAACATACAGGCTTGATTGTCTAATCATTGTAGATTAAGAATTAGAGAAATCAACGGCAAACAATTATGCTGTATAAGCTTTGAGAACATGTAATGCACACACAGAAGCACAGTGGTGAGCATAGGGATTCATCAGCTGTCAGAAAACTCATAGCAAGTGAGGACCCTTAAAGAGTGAGAGCTTCCTGATGCATTGCACTCTTCCCTCCTGTGTTTTTGATTGTCTTAATGCATTCACAAATCTTTCAGCTACATGAGCTTTGGGATTGCACACTTAGATTATAATACATCTTTCATTGCTCCATCGAGAATTCACTATCAATGAAAAACATTATTTCTAATGTTCTCATCTTTTATTTAATAAGTGCAGGCCAGATGAATCTGTTTTGCTGTGCAGTTGATAAACATTTGAGCATTTAAATATTACCAAAATTTTAGAAGACAGTGATTTTTAAGGTACAAATACATTAAATGGCAATAGAATATTTAATGGGACCAAAATGACCTAATTCAGAAAGAAAAAGATCAACAAACCAACATATATCAGATGTTTCTAATGCATTATTATCTGATTCAAAAAAGATCAATTTCTCACATACGCTTGATATGAAGACATATCTGTGCATATGGTACCAGTTCCAGTACCTGGTACTGCAGTGAAACTCTGATTTATGGTATACTTCCATCACAACCATCTAAGCAAGCCTGATGGGGTATAATAAGGGAGACAGGACAGAACTTAAAAAAGTGCAAGGGTAACTAACCACTGCAAAGGGGGCCATGTACCAATACAAAAATAAATACATGCACTTCAGTGGTGAGAGGGTCTTTTAAAGTGGGTTATAGTGCAAGGCATCTGGGTGGATCCCGACATTAAAGTGACATCAGCCAACAGTGAACTTTAGCCTGCTGTCAGCTGAAAATTAGTCCCAGGAATACAGAATAAAGTGTTCTTGTTTCCCAGGAGAAGTAAGGCTAAAAGGTCTTTGGCTGTCCAAGAAAGTGGGTGGGGGCAGAGAACCTGGGGGCCCCCCTTCTGAACCCTACCAGGCCACATGCTTTTAATATTGGGAAGATTTCCTGTGTGTTTATGGGGGCACATGTTGAGAGAAGAAGGACCTATGTTTTCTTTCCTACAGGGAGTCTGCAGCGAGGACATTTCTTTTCCTCACTGATGTACTGCATTTACTGAACTTGGAGATAATGGCTGGACCCTCTGAATACTGAGTTCCTGCCTAGATACATAAACCACTGCTATATGGGAAATATATTACACTTCCATATTCAGTTTATTTTTCTCATAGGGTCCTTTCACGCGGGCTTGTCCGTGTACAGACTCCACTTGCTCATCAGGGATCGCTCCACTGATCCCCGCTAAGCAGGCAGATAACAGGTCCGTCTCCGCTCACTGTGCAGAGATTGACCTGTCAAAGCCCCGCTGTCCTCTATGGAGATCGGATGAAAACAGATCGCCTCTTAGTTTTCATCCAATCCGATTCTCCAGATGGATGGAAAATAGGTCCATCTGGACTTCACAGACAGGATCGCATCGGAAATCGGATATGTCACCGCTGACATCCGCCGCTCCATAGGGCTGAATGGAGCATCCAATCAGGTCTGCCTTAAAAATTGTCAGAAGGACCTGATCGGAACGCCCATATGAAAGGGCCCATAGAAGGAGTTTCAGAGTTATGCAGTATGCTTAAAATCAAGTCTGTGAGGAAATATGTATTTAATCATAGCTATTATACAAGACAGGGCATTAGTGTATCTGCTTATGCATTGCAATAATTCATAAAAACTATATGTCTAATTCCAAAGCTGCAGCTTGTAGGAAGAAGGGAAAGAAGCTAAGAGTACTATTTGTATATCAGAAGTATACCTTTAGTCACAAGTACTGTCACATTTGCAAAGCCCTGTGGTATGCCTCACATATGTGTATTAAGCTCAATTTGTTTCACAACATCAATGCAAGTGGGGGGCACCATTCATAATAATGAATTTTAAAAAAATCTAAAAGATCAGAGTCAAATCACATGACCTGTTGAAGCCATTTGACTTGTCTCTCCAATAAAATAGTTCTCCCTACAGTGTTATGCAGAAAGAGCTCCTAGGTAGAATCCATGCTGTAGCCTGCCTTTTATAAATGAGTTGTAAAATGCAGGTGCAGTGCAAAGTACACTGTGGTGTCCAGTAGATGACAGAAAGCGGCATAAGTGACCATACACCCTATCTAACCATTTCTGGAAATATTTTAGTAGTGTAAAAAAGACAATGCAACCAATATTGTTCTCATCACCGGATTCCAAGATATTCCAGCACAATGGCAAATTGTTAACTTCAGCACAGTATGGTTTGAACACAGGCTGAATAAAGGGATCCTGTAATAAACTACAGTGGCGAGTACAGTGATAACGTCTACTTAGAGATATAACTGATATAATTAGGCAACCTTGATTTCTGTGTTTTATAGTTAACAAGCAGGATAACAAATACCAAAAGATATCTCTGACAGCCATGGTACTTTCAGAGTTCTGACATCCATTTTAGGTGTCATGTACTCTGTTCTAAATCTGGCACCGTATCATTTCCCAAATTCACTTGAAGTCTGTATTTTACAGAGCAAATTGCATTCTGCAACTGAGACGCTGTTTAAAAAGATTTCCAAAAATTCACTGAACAGTACGCTTACAGTGACAGTAAGCATATGTCCAATTTTCTTGTGTGAGAAATAGATTGCTAAATGGGTAGGTACACAGCAGAAGAGCAGCTTGCCAGAAGCATATGGAATTTATTAAATTGGAAAAGAAATTTGTTTTCTCTTAGTGGTATTGTTTGGACTGATAAATGTTGTTGCTAAATCTTTTCAGCCATGTTGTTTCCGTCAACGGATTAAATGAAAGCAATTTTCAGGGCTTGTTCTTAGATGTGTGGAGCTTTGAAGCTGTAAGAAAAATAATACTGTTACTGTCTTTTTTGTGTTCCTTCTGTTTGTTCCAGCATATATTATATTGTGTCAGTATCCAACATGTTTCTTGGTCTTAAAAATCACTATGCACATTTTTAGGTAAATAAATGATTTTCATTTGATTTCAAAACAAGCAAAAACTTACTTGGTGTATGAAAAAAATTGTCTACATAATAATTATGTTCAAGAAAAAAGATGCTGTTTTGTAAAATTTCTCTGTATAGATATACACTTAATCAAATTAACACAGATGTGTAAAGCATGCATAAGGTGCTTGGTCTTACCCTTTAGAGCTTGCATAAAATGCTATGTAAATACAGACTTTAAAAATATACCTTCCATACCCCATGCCACCCATGTGACAGTGGTCAGCTTTTCATTTGGCAGAACATGCGCTGTTCATGAATCTTGGGATGAAGAGGGGATTGTCCATGTGTTCCCATACAAAGGTTTTTCTCAGGACTGAAGAGGTGGATTTGGTGTCAAGTAGGTAGAGCGGAGTAAAGAGCATGCACCTTCTGCCTGCCTACTTTACAACCTCCATGTTAGAAAATGTCATATAGTGCCTCAGAAGCCCTGAACTTAGGGTGCTTTATTAAGCAAAGTTCAAATTGGAAGTCAGTGCTTAGTCATTTTTTCTCCCACCCTACTGACCCATCAATATTATGGAAATGCTTTTATCAATAATATGTAGAAGGAGTGGGGCCAAGGTGCCAACTTCTTAGCTAAAATGTGGATTTGATTAATAGATTCCCCATGTTCATTGGGCTCTTGGGCACTCCAAGACAAAGAACAAACCTGAACCTGTTTGTACTGCCAGTATACCAAAGGGAGGCATAAAGCTGCTAAATATTTTGATACCCTACATTTCCTGTTGATTAATGAAAGATATGGGTGCCTAGCTATGGTGCCACCCCTTCTGGTCAGTTTCTGACTCCTGCTCTATACCCACAGCTTTCTTTTTTAATAAAATAGCTGCTTATGGTGTTTAGGAGAACAGATACACTTGATTTATTTATATTTTTATTTGTCAACTTTGTACTTAGTTCATAGCATTTGCTGGAAGTGCATGTTCTTCTGAAATATAGATATAAACCTGTATAAACTGCCATTGTCTGCATAAATGTGGGATGGTGCTAATAAAGTACATTGTATATCCCTACATAATTAAGTCTTAAAGAGGTGTTTGACTGCTTTGAATGTTTATAGCAGACTATGTACTGATTTATATTAAATATATTTTTATTATAAGTAAAAGTCTTGGGTGGCACTGGGCTGCCTGGTGAGGGATGTAAAACAACCCTCAGGCTGGGGTAAGTATCTAATATGGTAACCTGCTTTTAACCAGAGGATGTTAGCTGCTGCCTCCACTAATATATGTCACACACATATAACCAGATAATTGAGAAGATAGTTTGTGGGGGTGCCGCTAGGAAAGATAGTATAAAAGCCTTAAAAGAAAGGCTTACACTGGGTCCCGATGGTATACCTTACAAATGATGTTGTCACTAACACTGTACAGTAAATTCTCTATACTCTGGGTGAATGAGAGTTCTCTCTTTGGCACTAAAGTGAAATCTGGCAAAATTAATCTAATATAAAATAAATTAAATATAAATGAATGAAAAATAATTATATATATATATAAACAATGTGTCAATAAATTCTTATGATCTATGTTCCCAACATTACCATAAAAAATTATGTAATAATCTCAAATGCAACAATACAAATGATAAAGTGCTTGTGCTAAGGTGGTAATTAAATAAATAGTTCACAAAAATAGTCCACTTTTTTCAAAGTAATAGGTGTATAACAAGGTGCAATTGCAATAAGGAAAAGTGCTAGTGCTTGGATTGACACATTGTTTTTATATATATATATATTTATATTTCATTAATTTATATTTAATTTATTTTATATTAGATTAATTTTGCCAGATCTCACTTTAGTGCCAAAGAGAAAACTCTCTTTCACCCAGAGTATAATGTATAATTTACTGTACAGTCTTAGTAACAACATCATTAGTAAGATATACCATCGGGACCCAGAGTAAGCCTTTCTTTTAAGGCTTTTATACTATCTTTCCTAGCAGCGCCCCCACAAACTATCTTCTCAAATATTTTTATTATATTTGTTTGATTTCAGGATGTAATAAAAAAAAAGATGAAATGTTGATTAATATGTTACATTCTGCCATAGTATGAGAAACTAACAATACAAAAACATCATACATACAATGCCATACTGTAAACAATAAAACTCCTCATATGAGCTATTTTGAAGAAGCATTTATAAAGAGATAATGTATGTAAAATCAATGACAAACCATGACCTTGCCCAACACTTCAAATAAGCTCACAGGAGGCCTTCACTCTATAGTATATTATCTGAAAAGATACACAACGTATGCACTTTATGATATACATTAAACCGCTAAGGAGGAAGAATAAAAGCAATGCATATTACCATTAGGCTTTTTTAATGGAACAGACTCAAAGGGAATTAAACTCAAAGGTCTGCCTTTCCGGTCCAGCACTCACCTAATCTAACCACTCATAAACTGGATAGTTGATATACAGGTTCATACTGACATTCACATTCAACCTTTTATTGATTAATGAAAGATTTTTAGCTTCATAATGTTTCCTGTCAAATTTCATATTACATTATCTCAGTCTAGAGTAGTTGACACCACAGCTGGGTTATAAATGATGGAACCTTTACAATCCAATTTTGCAGTAGGCTATTGCGTTCTACATTCATCACTCATTATTAAAGCTACTATAACCCCACTTTTTATTTTCTTGTTTTATATGCACGTGAGGCATCTACTTGTTTTCATGATATGAATATAGAACAACGCGATTCCTTCTTTATACGGTTTATGTATTATAAGATACAAGTGAGATGAGTTTTTTAGGATTGGGACTCAGATTTAGTAGGTTACAATTGCAAACATGTCAAAGTGACATTAGTGCATTCTTAATTGAGCTGTTAGCCTAATGCAATGACCAAGCTGGTCATAACAGAGGCTGAACATAGCTACAGGCACGTGTCACCTTCTTCATGCGTAGATGTTGTTATCAATGAAGATGTGTTGTGACCTATGAGACATACTCCAAGCCCTGTATTATATCACCTATTAGCTAGCCTTCTAATGTGAAAGCCTGTGCAAATCAGAGTAACTGTATGAGCAGCCAGCTATATTTGATTCCACCCACCTATGCTACTGGAGGTGTGGCCACACTGTTCACACAGGCCTAGGTGGGACCCAGAAGATGTGGCTTTAAATTAATTCTGTATTTTAGTAAAAGAGTATAACATATTATTTATTTAAGTAAGCCAATGCTGTGCCACTCAAGGTCAGTTTTCTGAATAAGTAACATACACTAGGTTGTTGCCTAAGCTCTAGTGGTGCATGAGGTAGAACTTCATGGAGAGTATGTGGTTTGTTTAAATCTGGGTGTAATTATGATACAGTATATGTAATTATGATATAATGATTTCTATTGTTTGCTTGATAATCTTCAATAAATGGTAAATGTAGGGCAGTTAAGTAATGCAACTTATCGGGAATGTTTCAAATTACAGGTTAAAGCTTCTAAAAGTCATGTAGCTGGCATTGCTTGTTGCATCATTAATGTCCTTCTATATAACAGTTATTAAGAAATTTGATGCTATCAGAAACAAATATTTTTATGAGGGTCTTATCTGATACCAGTTCATTAAAACACATCTTCTATGTCTCCTGTTCTTTTTTTTCTTTTTTTGCTATTAGGATTCATTTATAAAAAATGTTATTTCAAATGATAAAAAAATCATTTAAAGCAGAACTAGAACTGTTGCTGCTATGATCCTGTCATAATGCACCATATTATGGTAGACTCACCTGGCCATTTCCTCTCCTCAAGTGCTGATAGATCAAAAATAAAAATGCACAAAAAAAAAATCTAGCTTGACCCACTCTTGCCAGCATTTGTGCTGGGTGCATGCCCAGCTCATAGCTGAGAATATGTGCACAATTGAATGGATAACTATTTTTTTTTTTCCATAATGTTTTATTAAAAGAATACAGGTTAATACAGCATGGATCAGTACATATTAATTAGCAGGATATTAGAGAGAGATTTATCTTAGTACCATAATACATTCTTACAGCAAGTACTATCATGCTTAACAATGATAAAAGGATACATTACTGGTACATAGGTTATCTGTGATCATTGTCTGTTTTATGTACTGGGTGGGGCATCGTAACTGGACTAGGGGATAGGGGGGGGGGGGTGATGGGGGAGGGATGTACAGAGGAGTCCGTTCTCATAGCATGGTGTTTTGCGAACCTTTCAAAAGTCTGGGATAAGATGCCGGCGGTTAATAAGTTTATCATAGTGGAAAAGATTCATTTTGTTAGGTCTCGGTAGCATTCAGATGTTTTAAAGTCGATCCAGCTAAACCAAATCTTGTGGAATATCTGCAGTTTTTCAGAGGAGATGGCTATTAGTTCTTCTATATCGAGGATTCTGTTGACTCTAGAGATCCAGTCTATGATGGTGGGCGCTCTAGTTTGTCGCCAGAGGGGGGGGATGCAAGCTCTTGCGGCATTAATCAAGTGCATGGTTAAGGATTTTTTGTATGCGGGGCCCATGATGCTAGAATGGTGTAGGAGGTATTGTTGATGCGAGAATTTGATGGGGTACGTTGTTATTTTTTCAATAAGTTCGTGGATTTTGCTCCAAAAGGGGATAATGACTGGGCATTCCCACCAAATGTGTATCATTGAACCTGAGTGAGCCCTACATCTCCAGCATTGATCAGAGATTGATGGAAATAGTTTGTGTAAGAGTGTTGGCGTTCTATACCACTTGGTGAGAACTTTGTAATTGTGTTCTTGCATGGTAACGTCTAGGGTTCCCTTTAATGCTATGTCGCAAGCTCGTTCCCATTGTTCTTCTGTGAGGGGGTTGACATCGGTAAGTTCCCAAGCTTTCCTAATGGGGGCCAATTGGTTTGGTTTAGCTGAGGTCAATAAGGAATATAGTGTTGCTATGAGGTGGCGTTTTGGTTGTCCAAGACAAAGATTTTCGAGGGGAGTCTTAGTTCTGGAAAAAGCTGTCTTGTCAGGTAGGCTATTTAGAAAATGTGTAATTTGCAAGAATGGCCAGTGCGGAATTGGAGGGAATTTGTGAAGCCCGACTATGTCATCAGCCGAACACAACCTGCCTCCATGAAAGAAGTGAGTCGCTCTGGGGTTGAGGTTGGGTGGGATAGAGGCAAAGTCTCTCGTCAGGCCTGGCGGAAAATCAGGATTAAATTGGATTGGAGTCAGGGGACCTGGAATAGAGGTTAGATCGGTGTGTTTGGCTAAGGCCTGTAAAGTTTTGATTGGTGGGGTGATCAGGGGGTGGTTTTTGGCTTGGTGATCTTTATTTTGGGTTGGTATCCAAGTTATTAATTGTGGTGGGGCTCCTAAACTCAGGTGTTCAAGTTCGACCCAGTCCTTTTGCTCACCATGGATATGCCAGTCTATCATTTTAGTCAGTAATGCTGCCTCGTGATATTGGCGGAAACTCGGAAGGCCAATGCCACCTTTGTTTTTTGGTGCTTCTAGTCTCTGTATACTAATCCTGGGGTTTCCCCCCTTCCAGAGGTATTTATTGATTTTGGCCTTGAGAGTTTGAAAAAAAGCTTTAGGGAGCGCGATCGGGATTGCCTGGGCCAGGTATAGGAACCTAGGGAGGATAGTCATTTTTAAGGTCGCCGCCTTCCCGAACCAAGACAGATTAAGTCTGCTCCATTTTAGCAGGTCAGCTGTGGAGCCCTGGAGGAAGGGTAGAAAGTTGAGTTGGTATAGGTTCTCCAGATCAGCTGGTAGGTTGATTCCTAGGTAAGGGATTGCTGTTATGTGCCAAGAGAAAGGGGAGAGGTCTTTGATGTTGTGTAGTGTCTTGTCGGGTAGTGATATATTTAGGGCTTGTGATTTGTTAAAGTTAATTTTGAAATTCGATAATTCACCATATTGTTGGAAAACTTTCAGTAGGTTGGGAATTGTTATCAGGGGTTTTGTGAGGAACAGTAGTATGTCATCTGCAAAAGCAGCTATTTTTACTGTTTTGTTTCCCATTTTTATTCCCGATATGTCAGGGTTGTTTCGGATGTATGATAGAAGGGGTTCTAAGGTAAGTATAAAAATCAGGGGGGATAGGGGGCACCCCTGCCTAGTTCCGTTGCGTATGGAGAAGGCCCCCGACAGGTGACCATTTACCCCCACCCTTGCGGATGGATTGGAGTATAGGCTTGAGATACTAGCGATCATGAACTCTCCCAACCCCATTCTTTTGAGCGTCTCCCCCAAAAAGTCCCATGCCACCCTGTCGAAGGCCTTCTCCGCGTCAGTGGACAAGAAGAAGCCCTCCTCACCTTTTTTTTTGAGCCAGTGATTGATGGTTAGTGCCTTGATGGTATTATCGCGTGCTTCCCTTCCAGGGACAAAGCCAACTTGGTCTCGCGATATTAAATTTGGGATCAGTGGGATAAGTCTGGAGGCCAGGATCTTAGCGAAAATTTTGACGTCTGAATTGAGGAGTGAAATGGGCCGATAGTTACTTGGGTGGGAGGGGTCCTTCCCCGGTTTGGGTATGACCGTGATATGGGCTGTAAGTAGGTCACTCGGTGGGGGACTGTTTGTGGCTAGGGAATTGAATGTTGTTGTGAAATGCGGGGCCAGGAGGGTGGAGAAGGTTTTGTAGTAGATATTGGAAAGGCCATCAGGCCCAGGGCTCTTCCCTGGTTTCAGTTGTTGCATGGCTTGTATGAATTCGGTTTGAGTGATGGGAGTCTCTAGGGTTAGGGCTGACTCAGGTGTAAGTTTAGGGATATTGGCCTTAGCTAGGTAATCCTGGATTTTCTGTAAGCGATAGTTGGGGTTCGAGCTTGATGGGGATGCGCAGGGATATTGTATAGTTTGGTGTAATATTCCACAAATATTTTAGTTATGTCCTCTGTCTTGTAGACTCTGTGATCGTCTGACGTGCGCATGTGGGAAATGGTGGTGGCAGTCTTTTTCTCCTGGAGGTATCTGGCTAGGAGTTTTCCATTTTTATTGGCTTGTTCATAATAGAGTTTTGATGATAAAAGGAGCTCCCTCCTAGTTTGTTTTCCTAGTTCCTCCATAAGCTCTTTCCTGGCTTGTGTTAGAGCCTCGTGTGCGGAGAGTGCTAGGGAACGTTTGTGTTGGGCTTCTAATGTGCGGATTCTGTTGGTGAGCACTTCTATTTGTGCTTGTCTTGCTTTTTTAATTTGTGCAGCTAGTTTTATACATGAGCCTCGAATGAAGCATTTGTGAGCTAGCCAAATGTTGATATCTGACACATCAGGGGTCGAATTGGATTCAAAATAGTTTTGCAGTTCTGTCTCTAATATGGATTTGTGTGCTGGGTTTGATAGTAGGGAGGGGTTGAGTCTCCACATTTTGTTTCTTTGTTCCCTCAGTGGTATTCTAAGGGTAATCGTGATGGGGTGATGATCAGATAGGTACATTGGTTCTATTGTTGCTTTGTGTAAATATTGGAGATCGTTTTGAGTCAGGAAGAGGTAGTCTAATCTGGAGAATTTTTGGTGTGGGTGAGAGAAGAAAGTATAATCCCTGGTATCCGGGAAAAGGGTTCTCCAGGTGTCGTGTAATGTAAGAGTATTAAGTTGAAGCCTAATTTGTTTGAGGGCTCGATAGGGGAGTGCGGATGATCCCGTGGAGGAGTCTAGGTGTGGTTGTAGTGGCACATTAAAGTCTCCCCCTAGGACGACTAGCCCTTCATGGAAACGGATGAGGTGATCGAACACCCTCTTGATGAAGGGGACTTGGCGACTATTAGGAGCGTATATATTTGCCAGAGTTATCGGTTTGTTATTGAGTAGGCCCTTAAGAAATAGGAATCTGCCCTCTGGGTCTTTTTTCTGTTCTTTGAGTATAAACGGCAGATTACGTTCTAGTAGGATCGCAACTCCTTTCGACTTTCCTTTGTTTGAGGATGAGTGATAGGCTGTGGGGTAGTTTTTATCGCTGAGTTTTGGAATGGATGGGCCTTTGAAATGTGTCTCCTGCAAGAACGCGATTTGGGTTTTTAGCCTATGCAGTTCTCGTAGGGTCGCGGACCGCTTTTCGGGCATGTTTAGGCCCTTAGTGTTTAAGGATAATACTTTCAGAGTGAGATATTTAGGCATTGTGAGACGTTGGTTGTATGAATGTTGTATCGTTGTAGTCTGTACAAAGGGGCTGGGTAGGGAAGGACGGGAGGGGGGGGAATTGGTAAGTGTAGGTGGGGAGAGTCTAGTGAGGGCGGTATTGGGTAAGGGTCGATTGTACTTCCCAGAGGGCTGGGTTAGAGAGGAACTAGTGAGTGGCGAGAAGGTGGTTCTCGACTCACTGTGTTAGGGGGGGTCCTCTCTCGGGACAGTCGGGTTTTTCCGGGCTGAGGGTGGGTTACCTGACTTGGCACGGGGGTAGAGAGGTGGCTCTCTTGGGGGGAGAAACTTCGTAATGCATTGTTAACAACATTTTATATTGTAAATATGCAACAACCATAACAATTTTCATAACAGTAAAAGTAAGATAAACAAAAGAAAAAGAAAACCCAATGTCTCACTTTAGGATACAGGGTCCCCAAGTGGGGATCAACAGTGATCACGGGGGTGCCGCATTTTCGATCTGTTCAACAAGCTAACCAACCACTAAAGATAAGTGTGGTACTGTGTAGTCTGTATCAGTGCAACCTATAGAGAGGTTATATATGGCGTTAGAGATGGGGGGGAAGCAAGATAAGGGATCGGATAGAGGATAGATATATTAAGATCAGAGAGAAAAAGACTAGTAGGGCATAGAGATAATAAGTAATAGGGACGACTTGTGCTCACGTCACCTACTCCGAAGAGGTCACATTCTTGGTGATCATAGGGCGTTCTTGTAGGCGTAGATGTCCTTGTTCAGATGGTGTAGGAGTTCGTGCAGTTTGAAAAAGCTATGGGTGCGATGGGACGATCGTTCTGAATAGCGGTGGTAGTGATGGAGTTTATGGTGTATCTGCCCATTAAGGTCCTAGGTTCAGGCCAGATGGGTTGGACGGTCATCGGCCTCCTCTCGGCCTCGCCCCCCCGAGCCGGCGAAAAGGCTGAGTTGCGGCTCCTTGATCTTTATGTAGCTCGTTGAGTCAGCTTCGTCTGGTCTGATCGTTGGTAGGTGTAGGGTCCGGCACCTATCTCCATCGGGTATTGGAGCGAGGTTGGTCAATCGGTATTGTCGTTCAGGCTCTGTACATGGAGCGATCGTATGGAAAGCACTGGTGTAGGCTCAGTGTAAGAATGAATGGCCATAGGGGTTGGTCTGGTACCTCAATTAAATAGGAAAATGAGCATGGCTTGGGGAACTGACGACTGTCGGTGGTAGCCGTTCTCGCAGAGCGAGGCCGAGAGGTGATCACCGAGGGGCTGGGACCCTGCAGTCAGCAGTAGAGAAGATAAAGTCATGGTGTGGCTTATGAAAGAAGAGAGGTGCTGACGGGTGGAGAAGTCATTCGGGGGAACATAGAGGGCTGGGGCCATGTTCAGTACGAGAGATAACACTTATCTGAAGTGGTGGTTGCTGCGCTGATCAGGGTCGTTATTCGGGCTCCTCATTCAGCATCGGGAGCTTCGGGTGCCGCTGGAACCGCTGCTGGACCTCGATCTCTCCTTCCTCTACGGTATGGAGTGAAAGGTTGGCGGCGCCTCGGGGTCATATGGTCGGGCACGGGTGGGAGGAGGTCCTTCCATGTTTCTGGTATGGCGAATTCTCTGTACCACTCCGGGACTGGAATCTCAGGAAGGTTGGCAAATTCGAAAAATTGAGGGAGGTCTGCCGGGGTGTGCATCGTGAACGAACGGCCTTGCAGCGTGATGCACAGTCCGAACGGGAAGCGCCATTTGTAAATAATTCTTCGTTCCCTCAATGCTTCCAGTATGGGACGAAGGGCTCTGCGGTGTCCTAGTGTGATTTGGGATAAGTCTTGGAAGATTTTTACGTTTGCTTCATTAAAGCGGATCTCATCTTGTTCCCTGGCTCTGATCGCAATTTCTTCTTTGATCTTATAGTCCGTGAAGCAACAAATTATATCCCTAGGAGGATCTCCTTCTCTTCCCTTCGGTCTGAGGGCCCTGTGAGCCCGTTCAAAGTCGATTGGAGTGTCCTGCGCTCGCTCCAGCAGGCTATTGAAGAGGGATTGCAGGGCTAGGGGGATCTGGTCGTGTTCTACCGATTCCGGGATTCCTCTCACTCTTAAATTTCTCCTTCTCCCACGGTTGTCAAGGTCTTCCAAACGTCTTTGTAGGTCTATCATATGGTAGTGGTATTGAGCAGCATGCTGTTGTAGTTCCCCTATGTCTGCATCATGGCGTCCTGCAGCTCGCTCCACTTGGTCCAAACGATCCGACACTCCTCGCAATTCATCCTTGAGTTCCCCCACAGCATCGGTGAGGGCGCCTTTGATGTCTGAGGCTATGTGCTGGAGGTCAGACATTTTCGGGACTTGCTGTATAAGCTCCATTATTGCCTCAGGGTCCAGCTGCAGTCTTTGCTTAGGCGTTCCCTCTGTCGTCTTGCGCGCCATTGAGGTGCAGTGAGGGCCTTCCTTGGAGGCTGCAGTCCCGCTCAAGGTTCCTGGTTGAGAGCGGAATAAATCGGGAAGGTTTTTGCCCGGGTGAGAGGCAGAAGCGTTGGTGAAAGGTAGTTGCCTACCAATTTTGCCCATAATTGTTGTTAGGGTGCAAATGTGGCTTAGTTTCTCCCCTTGAGAGCCGGAGCTTCTCTCTCAAGCAGCCATCTCCACCGCGCGCCAAGACACGCCCCCCGGATAACTTTTTTTATTAATATGTTGGGAATTTCTGAATATAGGAGACCTGTATGCAAGATCAAAGATCATGGGTTGGGCTACCTTTTCCTTTTGTTAATTTCAATCAATATTTAAACAATATGCACACATTAACAATACCCAGGTAATCTGCCTGGTCTTACAGCTAAGAAGTCAAAACAGTGTGCAAAGAAATGGTGGGTATGGCAGGATTGCATGTAACAGTGGGAGTGGCTTGCAGAGGGATAATTAAACAGATTCCGTGCCTATTCACTGTATACAACTGCACACATATGATGCAGACCTGCAGTGTGAAGAAAACACTGCCCTTATTTGGTGATGTCACTGGATGGAAACATTGTCACTGCATTCATGTCAGTGAGATGGAAAAAATGTCCCTGCATCAGTGATGTCACTGGTAGGAAAAAACGTTGCAGCATCTGTGTCAGGGGAAAGAAAAACATGGCCCTTCTTTGGTGGTATCACTGGATGGGAAAACATCCCTGTGTTGGAGGTGTTACTAGAAGAAACAAATACCTCTACATCAGTAATATCACTGGAAGAACTGTGTCAATGGGAGGGAACAAAAGCAGTAGGGGGGGATCCATGGTGGGAACATACAGGTCAGTAAGATGATGGCGGGGAAGACAGTACCAACGGGAGCAGTTGTTAACAGTAGGGACAGGCAATAGAGAGGGAGCAGTTTATGGTAGGGACAGGCAGTATAGAAAGGAGCAGATGCATGTGGGGACAGGCAGCACAAAGGGAACAGTTTATGTCAAGGACAAGCAGTACAGAAGGGTGAAGTTGATGGTGGGGGCATACAGTACAGATGGGGGTAATTTGCAGTACAAAAGAGGCAGTTAATAGTAGAGAAAAGGCAGGACATATGTCAGGAATAGAGTTGAGCGAACCCGAACTGTAAAGTTCAGGTCCGTACCGAACTTTTGGGTGTCCGGGACTCGGACCCGAACCCGGACTTTTCAAAAAAAGTCCGGGTTCGGGTCTGGGGTTCTGGTGATTTAATAAAAGTTTTGAAAATTGCTGTAACAAAGTCCTGGAAAGTCCTAGAGGTCTGCAAAAGGAAGGAAAATGGGTGTAAGGGTCGGACAAGTGCCCTACAAAGAAATGGGGACAGGGAAATAACTTAAAAGCATTTTTAAACTAAAATCACATAAAAAAAATCAAAAATGGAGGTGTATGTGGATCATCTTCAAACTGTGTGAGAAAAGTCTAAATTAGCGTGAGAAGCCATATCAGTGTTCTAAAATCATCTTCAAACTAGTTGTGAAAAGTCTAAATTAGCCGGGAGAAGCCATATCACTGTTCTACAATCATCTTCAAACTGTGTGTGAAAATTATAAATTAGTGGGAGAAGCCATAGCAGTGTTCTAAAATCATCTTCAAACTGTGTGTGAAAACTATAAATTAGCGGGAGAAGCCATACCACTGTTCTACAATCATCTTCAAACTGTGTATGAAAACTATAAATTAGCGTGAGAAGCCATATCACTGTTCTACAATCATCTTCAAACTGTGTGTTAAAACTATAAATTAGCGTGAGAAGCCATATCACTGTTCTACAATCAGCTTCAAACTGTGTGTGAAAACTATAAATTAGCGGGAGAAGCCATATCACTGTTCTACAATCATCTTCAAACTGTGTGTGAAAACTATAAATTAGCCGGGAGAAGCCATATCACTGTTCTACAATCATCTTCAAACTGTGTGCGAAAAGTATAAATTAGCGGGATAAGCCATAGCAGTGTTCTAAAATCATCTTCAAAGTGTATGGGAAAAACCTATTGCAGGGGGATAGAGCCATATTACTGTTCTTCCAGCCGCATAGAGAGCCATATTATTGTTCTAAATTTTAGAACACTGCTATGGCTTCTCCCGCTAATTTATACTTTTCACACACAGTTTGAAGATGATTGTAGAACAGTGAAAATCACATAAAAAAATCAAAAATGGAGGTGGATGTGGACCATCTTCAAACTGTGAGAAAAGCCTAAATTAGCGCTAATTTATAGTTTTCACACA
>BLSH010422254.1:539245-553839 GCA_018402905.1 Glandirana rugosa
ATCCGAATTTATAGTTTTCACACACAGTTTGAAGATGATTGTAGAACAGTGATATGGCTTCTCCCGCTAATTTATAGTTTTCACACACAGTTTGAAGATGATTGTAGAACAGGGATATGGCTTCTCCCGCTAATTTATAGTTTTCACACACAGTTTGAAGATTATTGTAGAACAGTGATATGGCTTCTCCTGCTAATTTAGACTTTTCTCACACAGTTTGAAAATGGTCCACATCCACCTCCATTTTTGATTTTTTTTATGTGATTTTAGTTTAAAAATGCTTTTAAGTTATTTCCCTGTCCCCATTTCTTTGTAGGGCACTTGTCCGACCCTTTGCAGACCTCTAGGACTTTCCAGGACTTTGTTACAGCCATTTTAGTGCCTAAAAGTTTGGGTCCCCATTGATTTCAATGGGGTTCGGGGTCCGGGTCAAAGTTCGGGTCCTATCCGGACCCGAACCCGGACTTTGTCCTGAAGTTCGGCCAAACCAGCAGAACCCGAACTTCCAGAGGTTCGATCAACTCTAGTCAGGAAGAAACAGTCAATACAAACCTCATTTATTTCTCAAGTTATCAGTTGCCCCCACTGTTGCCCCTATACTAAGCATATCCTTGGGTTTGGGGCTCCTTTGCAGTTGGTAACTGCTTTGGAGTCCATTACTTGGCTCTGGGGCTGCTCTCATTCTATACATTGCAGGCTAGACTGTTCAAGCAGCACCGAGGAACTGCATCCAGTATAGCAGTCATTATTCCCAAACGCAATGGCTCCCAGTCTTACACATATCTCTTTTGAGCTGCAGCAGCAAATTACAGGCGTGGCTGTAGATCAGGCATCAGGGCAGCATCCAAGTGTACAGTATGCATTTTACATAAATGGAGGGTACACTATTAATAAATAGCAAGATGTAAAGCAAATACAAAGGAAGAAAAATACATTTAGAGGTCTCTTTATTTCTTTGTACTTGCTTTATGGATTGTTATTAATAAAGAAGTTCAACTTTTAGCTGGAGTGCACTCATCCATTACATTGTGCTGACAGATCACAACTCCTTTTCTGTTCTTTGACACTCCATACGCCCACGACACTCTCCTTAAGTCCCTGAGCAACCAGTGACAATGTAACTCCTGTACATATAGTCAGGAATTACATTGCTTGGCACCTAGCTCCATTCTCCGCATTTTGCCCATGGAAATAGGCTGGGAGTGTACAATGCAATGCTCATGTGCCACAGGTGGTGCACACTAGAAAATATTGCAAGGACAGCGAAAAGTTATTTTTCTGCAAGACAAATGCAAAACAACTAGCAATTTTTCCCTTCAACTGCCAGACAGTATTTTAGAAAAACATTTTAGTAAAGATTTTTAGCATTCCACAAAAATGGACTACTTATTTTTACAATTCTGAGGTTTGTTGGAAGATTAGAAGATATAGGATGCAACAGGGGAGAAAACAACTATTATTCCTAGCATGAACAAGAGGTTGCAGATGTTTCTGACATCTGTTAATGAACAAAATAGCTATCAAGACTGACAGAAGAAAATCTGCCTATGATAAATTCCATTACACAATGCTTATATAAGGATTATTTCAAGGCATTGCAGGATAAGTGGTACATACTGTTAAACAGAAAAGTACTTTAGTGTGCTCTTATATCTGACATATGTGTATTGAAGGACAAACTTAACAATCCTAAGAAGTGTGAATGGAGTATGTGAATCTAGTGTTTAATTTACCCTAAAACCATTGTTTATTATTTCATCATATCCTCCTTCTCCTACTTAAAATTGTTGAAAATCCTATTACACCACTTGTACCTACAGGTAAGCCTATAATAAGGCTTACCTTACCTGTAGGTAGCGTGAATATCTCCTAAACTTGCACAGTTTAGGAGATAGTCACTGTATCCGCTCACGCCAACGTCATTGGCGCATGCGCACTGAAGAAACAGCCCACTGGTGCCATTGCTTCAAGGCCTGCCCTGCCCGGCGGCTTTTGAATGCATGCACAGGAGTGCAGTCATCACAGCTCCGACCAATCACGGCATGAGCCCACAAACACAGAAGAAGTCTCCGGGAAACATGTCGGCCGTGACAGCGGTGTGCGGGGACCGCTGCAACAGCTTCCATCTAAGGTAAGTATTTCATAATAAGCTAGTATGCGATGCATACTAGCTCATTATGCCTTTGTCTTGCAGGTTTTTTTTTCTCTTTTGTTTTTTTTTAAGGTTTACAACATCTTTAAGAGGCTGTGAGACATGCTGGGCCTGTACTTTATACCAATTCCCTTTTGCGACTGAAATTTTCTTTTGGACAAGTGGAACAGAGATATCTAATGGAGAGAAGAACTGGGACGAATAGCATAGATTTAGCCTGGGTTAACACTAGTGCGAATTGGATGTGCCTGGCTGTCAATGGAGCCGATTCACACATCTCCAGAGCGGCTGAGGAGCACACTGCAGAAGGGTCCTGTACATCTTTGGCTTCATTTCAGGTCCGAATTCAGGCAAAAATTCTGGACTGATTTGTCCCTGGAATGGAGATCAGGGACGCACCTGACCCATGCTGTGAGCCACATCCGTATTAAGTGTTAACCCAGCCTTAAGTGGCAGATCATAGGTTTAAGGGGCATAGTGATAAGGGTGATGTATCCACTGAATTACTACTCCAATTTAAAATTACACTCACCCTATTTAAGTGCCAGAGTGCCAACTGCATATAGACTAAACATTTCACAAGTGTTTTCAAACATCTCTGTGTTATATCTCTGGCAGATACCAAAAACTCACCAAAATGAATGACCACCAAGTTATAGTTTGGTCAGTTATTATTCAAGTATTGTGGTAAAACTCAGTAAATCTCTGCAGAACAATGCTTTTGTTAGGTGAAATGAATTAGACCAGCTAGAATGAGGTTTTTTTATATGCATACATATTTATGTCCTAATGCAAATTGTAAAGTGAGTGTGTAATTGCATACAGAATTGCAGGAATTTCTTTATATGTGCTAAGGGTGTTCCAAGCACTGCACAGATATGAAGTTAGTCCCTCAAAAACCTATATATCATTTTAGTGGATGATAGTGAACACAATCACCAGATGCATGTTTATATCTTTTGGGGGCTACTGCCTAGCCACTGTTCACACTGGATATGTTTAGAATGTGTTATACTTCATTGTTTCCACTCCAATGCCTTTTGCTGCAATGAGTTGTAAAGTCCTGTATCTTGTTTTTTGGATTTATTGACCTGTATTTTACCATTTAATTCAACTGAATTAAATCAGAATCAATATATGTCAGTTTACAGCATTGCAGCATACATTAAAGTGGATGTAAACCCGAAAAGAAAAAAAATTAATTAATAATTCTGCCTGGTAGAGTATAGCATGTCATATCATCTGTGCCCAGTCTTGCCACAAAGAGTTAATCCAACTGTGAGTAATGAGCTTATCTTTTTTCAGGAAGAGAAAGTCCAACTAACAGGAAAATACAGTGGATCCACCCCTTGCTCTGTGAGTGACAAGCAATTTGCTTATCTCCTTCACACAGCAGAGAAAGTTTTACACTCCCCCCTCCCTCCCTCCTCAATGTCTCAGTATAGAGGTGGGTGGGGAGGCTTGTGACGTCACAACTTTTACAGAGCTGCTAGTGCTTACAGGTAGGACATTTGAAAGGTAGGGATAGATGCAGGAGGCTTGCATGTATATATACACATTAATACTGTGTCATTAGTTTATACTGGGTGGGTGGTGGGTTTACATCCACTTTAAAGAGTCAATGTTTGGCATAAACCCATCCTTTCTCTACTTGGGAGCCTCCTGATGTTTTGTTCTTTAAAATGGGTCACAGCTAGTCATAGCAAGTTATACTTCAGTCTCTCAAATGTCTTTTAAACACTGGCTATTATTAACCCCTTTTCACTGAGCCGCATATGTGCTGAGAGCAAGTTGCACAGCAAACTCCCAACACAGAGCCTGTCACTGAGAACTCCGGGTCTCATACTAATGATCGGGAACCAGGAGGACCAGCTCTTGATCATATGGTCACTGTGATAGCCTTGTATTCTCTCTTCTCTTGAATAGAAAAAAAATTACATTGTAAAAAATAAAATAAAATTAGGATAAAATAGCTGGATCTGGGTTTGATTTAGGCCAGGGTCAGTTAGGGTCAAGTTTAGGGTGAAAGGTCAGGATGAAAGTTCAGAGTCAAAGGTCAGAGTCAGTGTGTTTTAGGTAGGATAAAAAAGCTAGATGCTCACTATTGTTTCTGGGCCCTACCAAGGCAGGATTTATATATACACATACACTATATTACCAAAAGTATCAGGGCACCTGCCTTTACACGTATGAACTTTAGTAGCATCTCATTCTTAGTCCGTAGGGTCCAATAATGATGTCACCACTGCATCCAGATCTAACACTGAAATTACACTTCTGGTGAACATACACTATATTACCAAAAGTATTGGGACACCTGCCTTTACACACACATGAACTTTAATGGCTTCCCAGTCTGTAGGGTTCAATATTGAGCTGGCCTACCCTTTGCAGCCATAACAGCTTCAATTCTTCTGGGAAGACTGTCCACAAGGTTTAGGAGTGTGTCTATGGGAATGTTTGACCATTCTTCCAGAATTTGTGAGGTCAGGCACTGATGTGGATGAGATGGCTTGCTGTCAAACTGTTCCCACAAAGTTGGGAGCATAAAATTGTCCAAAATGCTTTGGTATGCTGACGCCTTAAGAGTTCCCTTCACTGCAAAGCCCAACCCCTGAAAAACAACCACATACCATAATCCCCCCTCCATCAAATGATTTGGACCAGTGCACAAAGCAAGGTCCATAAAGACATGAATGAGCGAGTTTAGGGTGCAGGAACTTGACTGGCCTGCACAGAGACTGACCTCAACTGGGTAGAACTCCTTTGGGATGAATTAATGCAGAGACTGTGAGCCAGGCCTTCTTGTTCACATCAGTGCTGATCTCACAAATGTGCTTCTGGAAGAATGGTCAAACCTTCCCATAGACACACTTCTGAAACTTGTGGACAGCCTTCCCAGAAGAGCTGAAGCTGTTATAGCTGCAAAGGGTGGGCCAACTCAATATTGAACCCTACAGACTGGGATTCCATTAAAGTTCATGTGTGTGTAAAGGCAGGTGTCCCAATACTTTTGGTAATATAGTGTATGTTCACCAGGAGTTTAATTTCAGTGTTAGACCTGGATGCAGTGGTGACATCATTGCAGATGAATTACCTTTGTTGAGAATTAGGAGCTTTACATATGTTCCTATGGAGGAGAAGGCTTTTGATATACATTCTCACTGAGTCAATATAATACCACATGAATATCCAATACTACACTGAATGAGATGGATCTCAGGTTCCATGAAGTATTACTGGCTGCACCATATGTTCCTTAAACCCAGCCAATTACTGATCACAGTCACAGGCATCTAGGTCAGACATGCACATGTATACAGTTTTCATGTGCATGTAAAGGCAGGAGTCCCAATACTTTTGGTAATATAGTGTATGTGGTATCACTGCAATCATCAGAAGTAGGACAATTTGTTTTGGCTTGTTCTATGGTGGTAGGTTATGGTAATAGCAAGAAATATACCACTAAATTTCAAAAATCATATTTTATACTATTTGATATTAAAACATTAGGATATATCCATTACTATTTACAACCAAATGAAAACCAAATTTGTCCTGAAAAAAAACAGGACATCTGGAAGCAAGTAGGTGCAATTATATATACACCTGAAACTTAGGGGGTTGGTTTGTTAAACACAAAAAAAGGCTGTTTACTTCAATGAATGACCAATCATATGCAAGAAAATTTAAAAAAATGAATTTTTGCTTGCTCATGATTGGATGATGAAAGTCAGCAGAGCTTCACCATTGTAAAGCAGCCTATTTGTCTTTAGTATATCAACCCCTATAATCTCCAATTTTCCCATAATCCCTTCCAATCCAACTTCTTTTTTTTTTTTACAAAACAGCACTTCTTATCAAAATGAACCAAACCTAGACTTCAAACAAACGAATATGTTACCCCAACATAACATATTCCTGATATGTACCTATTGCACCATGTACTCATTAAAAAGTATCCTGTTCTCTTTGTATTTCTACCTTTATGTGAAATCCCTTGTGTTCCTGTCAGTTGCTCTTTCCTATTTCAAACTGACCACACTAGGCATGAGAGCACGTCCATCCCAGTGGCCACCTCTCCAGCTGATAACAGAGGTTATAAGATTATATATATATATATATATATATATATATATATATATATATATATATATATATATTGTATATATATATGTATTATATAATATACAGTATGTATGTGAATATACATTTGTGAGTGTGCCTTACCTATGCAAGCGGGAGTAGATGTCCTAGCCTAAAATCCCTATTTGTACAAATAGACAAAAAAAAATATTCATGCCTCATTTATATTTAAAGCCCCCACTTTCTTTTTTTTATATTGTGTGGTAACATGGGCTCAGAGGTATATAAATATATCATGAAGTTTAATGCAAAAGTCATAAATAAGGAGAGTCTCTCTTGTTCACCAAGCCCAGTGTGACAGGCCAAATAAAAAGAAAAGGTTGGAAGATAAGCATATTCAAGTTAATAACACACCTTAACACGCCAGAAAATACACATGACCCATTATTTTCTATTGTTCCACGGTATGGGTCATGCACATTATTTGGTACATTGTTGTTCATTGAGGCCCATTAGAACTAAACAGACGCACACCTAAAACACATAAAGGCAACACACATTTACATATATTGCAATTTGTGACAAATCGCATAGAAATGCCCACATGTAAATGTAAATGAAGTTTCACACCCTGTCTACTCAAAAAATGTATTTTGAAGCAGAATTACTTAAAGCAAGTTTGCAAAGTGTGTAATCCCTACAAAAGAAGCATGGTTGTAAACCTTCAGGCATGAACAAAGCATTTCCCTCTATAATGTGTGCTTGTCTGAATCCAGAGCACTAAGTGTCATTTCTGTCTGCTGCTTCATTCCTCTGCTATCCTTATGAGTCACTTCTGACAGGTTTTCCTGAAACCAAGAGCTAAAAGGCTCATTTACACTTGCTTCAACAAGGCTTCGGACACGCTTTGTTAAAGCTCCTGTCACTAAATAAAATGGTTTGCTTACAGTCCTGTTTACACCTTGCTTTTGCATGTAGCTTTAGTGGTGCTTCAAAGTGTCTTCAAAGCCTCCATAGAAGTCTATGGCAAAGCTTGAAGCCCCACTGAAGCCTCATCTAAACCCCACAAGGCCTCATCAAAGCACCACCAAAGCCCCACCAAAGCCTCTTCGAAGCCCCACAAAGCCTCATCAAAGCCCCACCAAAGCTTCATCAAAGCCCCGCCAAAGCCCCACTGAAGCCTCATCAAAGCCCGGCCAAAGCTCCACCGAAGCCTCATCGAAGCCCCATCGAAGCCTCATCGAAGCACCAAGCAAAAGCAAGGTGTAAACAGGACTGTAAGCTAACCATTTTATTTAGTGACAGGAGCTTTGCATGGTGTTCAGAGAGCTTTAGCAAAGCGTGTCCGAAGCCATGTTTTGAAGCAAGTGTAAACTAGCCCTAAGGATCTCCAGCACACAGTCTGTGATTGACAGACTCAGCTCTGTTCCTGTGTGCTGTGTGAAGGGGGGTGAATTCCATCCCTCCAATCAGCTCTCAGAGCTCTCCTTACTGAGCTCTGCAGAGTGCAATTTAAGCTCCACACCCTCTACTTTCTGGAAGCTCAGGCAAGCTGTATAAATTCTGGAATTTGAACGGCTATAGAAGACTGCAGATAAACAGATACAAATTACGTAGGAAGATTTGTTTCATTTGTATCACCTGAGGCCAATCACTTCACTGGGTACATGTAGGGGCTTGCAATCACTTTAAAATAATTTTTACAGGTTCATGCTTTCTCTTCCATATTTTTCTTATTGTATAAATATTAAGATTTGTAGATGAGTCACAAGAGGGAGCTCAATTTCACCTAAATCAATACAATCTAAGCTAGCCCATAAAGTTGCATTATGAAATTGTGGACAGTGAAATACTAAAAAGCACTACCGTTTGTGGTGAAAAATGCCTTTATATATTAATAGCAATTGGTTCTCCCCACATAATATATACTAACTATTATCAGGCTGTAATCTTGATTTCATGAGAAATATCTGCTGATATTTGACTCTACAACATGCAATCATGAATCTATTGATCAAAGGTCAATCTAATGTCTGTCTGGATAGCACGTTGTGAACGTATAGTCCTCTATAAGCTGTTAAGATTTACTGAACTTTCTTTAAAAGATATCATATGCATTACTAGTATCTATCAATAAAAGACTCTGAATACAGGGATACCATTAAGTAGGAAATGGCAAGCACGGGGTTGAATATCAATTATCCTACCAATCAATTAGCAATGGGGCAGGAACTTAGCCTCTGACCACTGTGAAAAGAGAAAAATGGAGATAAAAACAGCATGAACAACTCCAGAGGCACCCGACCCTGAAGAAAGTTACGTGAAGTAACTGAAACATGTCGGTGTAAGCCCCCACACACCCACTGGCCCCACAGTGTTAGGGGCATGAATGAGAATATTTATTTGTGACTCATCTCTACGGATCAATTCAAGGTTTTGCTTGATACACCCATTCAGCAACTTGCAGCACCTACATTCAACTGGACACTAGTCATTAAGTGTATGATCAAAGCCACTACGCCTGAAGAGACCCGCATGGAGGACCGACGGTCATCTCCGCATCGCCCCCTTTTCAACAGGAACCCTTGTTGGACATTGGAGAGATCCGCATGGAGGACCGGCAGACCTAGCTCTTATCAATTTTTTATTCCCCTGCCAACAGGGATTTCCTCTGGGCTGAACAGAAACTGACCAACCGTGAGTGCAATCTCATCACATGAGATTATAACTGAACCAACGTGCTGTATTACTTGAACTAATGAATGATTTAGACCAAGTATAATGCAGCCAGACAAAGAATTGATCATATAGCTGTATAGACTTTCACATTATCAGTTAACAACTACATCCTGTGTTTTATTGTGATTGCACTCCTAGCCACACCACAGAAACCGTGTATTCAACTACACGTCTACATACAGCGATATAGGCTAGGAAAACTGCTGGCACTCCAGCCCCCTGCCTGTGGTGTAGCTGTCCAGCCACAGCTGATACTTTGTAGCCACCTCATAGAAATTGTGCGCCATCTCTGTCTCCATATAAATCACGACATTGGCCATTGAGCCATAGACACACAGATTTCTAAACGATACCATTGCAGGTTGCTGCATATTGCCTCAATGCTTATGGAACGGATATATTATTATTAACAGATGATTGTTTCATCTTGGCCACTAAGAAATATCAACTAACTGTGAGTGCAGTCTCAACATTTGAGATTATAACTGAACCAATGTACCGTGTTATATGAATCAATGAATGACTTAGACCAAGTAGAGTGTGGTCAGGCTATGAATTGATCATACAGCTGCAATAGACTTTCACACTACCAGCTAACTGCACCCTGGCTGTTACTGTGATTGCACTTTCAGCCACACCACAGAAATTGAGTATCCAATTATACATCCACAAACGGTGAGATCGGCCAGTAAAGTTTCCGGCACCCTGCGTTGTAGCTGTCTGGCCACAGTTGACAATCTAGAGCTATCTCATAGAATCTGTGTGCCATTTCTGGCTCCATATGCATCATGATATTGGCTGTTGAGCCTAGAGTTGCCACCTCATCCCTTTAAACCCGAACACATATGAATTGCACAGGTTCTAAGGCTAATTTAATGCAGATAAGGCACCAAGTGAGTTTGATTACCACCTTAATCAGCCACAGAACCTGTGTAATTAATATGTGTTCGGTTTTAAAGGGATGAGGTGGCAACCCTAGTTGAGCCATAGACACACAGATTTCCAGATTATTCAATCGCTAGCACACTGCTATGTTTATGGGAACATTCGGAAACCTTGATACTCCATATTCATCAACAATCTTGAGAAGTCACTATTGCAAATAGCTGAAATATTAGCTGATATTTTTGCCCTCATAGCCATTATGTCATTGTTATTTGGGTAATTGATGGAACTGGAGGTGCTTTCAATATAGCACGCTGCAGTTACAATATGCTTGTGCTCATGAATGGTTTCCCAGTACCCATGTAACACCCTCTTATTCAGTTATGTATTTACATATATAGCTAGATCAAACTTTATACACACTGGGTCCAATGGTGAGTGTTTTTTAATGTTGGACAACGTTGTCTATTTTTAATCATGAACTATGCAATTTTGTGTTACATTGGTAAATCATCATTAATCAAATATGTTTTTTGTAATGTAATCTGCGGTGTGTTCCCACCTACATCATAGAGGCACGGACCGCTTTTGGAGAATTTTCTCCTCCCTCCCCCCCTTTCCCTTTATGGTTTCACAGTCACTGTGTGGCCCTGCAAAGCAGGAGTCTGATCCTCAGTTTTCATCATGAATGTAATTTAAAATTATACAGAAAACCTAATGCTTTTTTTAAAAAAAAACATACATTTTTAAAATTATTCACATCAAATAAAAGTATTCCTAATGACATTTGTATTAAAAATATAGTTTTAGCTATTTATGGTTTTACAGCTAACATCATCACAAATGGAGAAGCAACCAACACAAAGGCCGACCTTTCACTATATTCAAACATGTTCCACGTCAACAAAAAGCACATTTTCTTTAGGCAGTATACAATGCCAAAAACTAACTGTTTTTGTGTGTGGCTTCTTCTAGCAAACTATGTTCATAGTAACTTCAACAAACCAAATGTTTGAAGTATGTCAAAGAGTTTTTGAACGTGTTTTTTTTCAAAAGAAAGCTTAACAAACAAGTACTTTTTAACATGAAAATGTATATTTTTCTCATTTCCTAAAGAAAAAAAAGGACCCTGTCTCTACATGTTGGATGATAATGTTTCTAGCTTGCTTGGCATGTGGAAAGTTTTAGCCTATTTATAAGGCCTGCTGAGTGGCCACCTGGTCTTTTGGAAGCCAGCTGATAGCTCTCATAGTGGGAAGTAGACATACGAGGATTCTGGGTTTGGCTTGGTCTAGGCACACAGCCTTCAGGAGCAGGAAAGTCCCATTCTCTATATGCCAATCTGTTGAGCAGCTCAGCCCACACAGAATGCTGGAACAAATGAAAACAGCCAGTTTTCACATTGAACATCACGTCCTGACAAGGACAAGGGGAATTATAGCAATTAGCTGAACCTCTACTATTATTGTGACCTAAATATTTCAAGTGCACACAAGCACATCTGGTTTGGAAAACGTTGTACTGTTGGATCATTTCTGCTTTTGAAATGAAATATGTGCCCTATAGTTCAGTAACTGTAGGCATAAAGCAGTCCGTTTATTTCCCCACTGAGTCAATTGCATTCCCAATTTGAAGTGCACCATCTCTTTTCCTTCCATATTAAACACTTTGATTTAGTAGAGATTTTTTTTTCTTGTGGGTCTTAGGGGAGTTTTTGAAGTTGGCTTTACTTACACAATGCTCTGGAAAGTGTAGTCATTTGCTTGTAAAGTGGCAGCTACACATCAAAACTGATTTTCCAAACCAGGGGAACAGAAAAACAGATATGTTTTAATTTTACCACCACATTATTTCCATTAGGAATTTTAAAATGCTTTCATAGTGAAACAAAATGGTTAGCATGTTATGAAACATAAAAAAGACATTTGATGCAATAATTTGTTTTAAAACAAATATATATGTATATATTTTGTTAATATAATATGGATTTACAAATGACTCTTGCGCTGAAAACTTGCAAATCCTTACTCTACAGAAAACATATAAAGTGCTGCTAAGATATGTGATTATAGGTTTTAATGTACAATATATCTATTATATAAACCAGGGATCTGGATGCACAGTTGGCCACATAAGATAGGGAGATTTCTGTAGCAAACCTGGGCAAACACATTCCCATATTGGAGCAGTAGTGACCAGTGCTCAATATATTGGGGGGGGGGCAGCAAACTAACACCGCCCCCCCAAGGAGACAGCCGGGAGTGCGGCGATCTCACATCCGCCCCTACCCCCATGTGAGATGGCTAGGGCGGTGGCGATCTGGGCATTACCTTTGGAGTTAGGGGAAGGAAGAGCCGGGCCATTGATTCTCCTCCCGGGCAAACAGGAAGTGTGTCCTGAGACACGATTGGCCAGGGAGTCCTAAGATTCCCTGGACAATCGGATCACAGGAACTGCTTCCTGATTGGCCAGGAGGAGAATTAGGAAGACGATAGCGAATATCAATTGTCACCAAACTGCAGCCACAACATGTAAGCCTATCATTAAAAGGTATATTAGCTAATGATGAGTAGGTTCTGCTATGTGTCACATCCCTAAGACTCGATTCACAGAAACACATTTTCCCCAAAAGAAAATGGGATTTTTTTAGGCACTTCAATAACAGAGTATATGAAAGTTAAATACATAAAAGCAATGTTTATTAGTACATCAACAACTTAAAACAGACGCATGGCATAAAAACTGCTGATACACCAACTGTACAGAATGTGATGACTGATACAATATGTCTTCCTCTACCCAACGCGTTTCAGAGAAACCAAGTCTCCTTCATCAGAGGAATGAGGAGTGTCACATCTCTATAATACAATTTAAATAGGTAAGTTACAGCAAGTAATATATTTCTTTATAACTGATATTATACCAAATATCTACCACCTACAACCACACATCTAATGCTCCTAAGTACTTTTACTCAGGTATATACAGTGTCACAGCCAGCCACTTTATTTCAGGCCTATGAACTCTTCTTTTGGGTCTACGGCCTTAGAGGGATACTAACTTTCATTTCTTTGCACAAATCTAATATAGTGCACTTTAGCATAATCATTGATAGATATATTGTGTGTGTCATTGGGCATTTATGTTCTGATTTTATATCTATATACATATATACACATTCTCCTTATCTAGATACCAGTACATGTACATTAACCTCCCTGGCGGTATGATTATTTCAGATTTTTGGTGCTGAAAGTGGTACATTATTTTGCATGGAAATTTGGCGTTTTATATTGTAGGCCTGTAATTCTTAGGAATAACTCACTTAAATCTGTCCAAACAAGAGTCTAGTTGACATCCCGGGTATGATAAAGTTTGAAACATGAAATCATAAATTATAATATGATAAATAACTAAAAATAATTATCAAAAATAATAACATAATAGTAATAAAATGTATTCAATAATTTAATCTAACAAAAAACACTGAAATTTGCTCAGTTGCAGAATTGTCGCTGTTGTCACTTTCAGTGTCTGATGATAAATTTCCCCAAAAATCAGTATCACTCAATTCTGCAAATGATTCTTATTTACTATCGGTGTTTTCTAGCTGATCAAAAACTGCTTTTGACGTAAAGGGACACTTTTTGGTTGCCATGGACATTCTCAAGTTTCCAGGCAGAAAGAATGACATATATAATATAAAAGTGCATGCAGGGCACTGGGCAAATCACCAGGGTCAAAGGGATGTGAAATGATTTTATACAGTAATGTAATCTTTAGGCTTGTGCAATTCGTTTCGTTCCGAATTTTGTTTTTACCGAATTTTCAATTTCCGAATTTTCGTTTTTCCGAATCGCGGTAATTCGGAAATTCGCAGTAATTCGGAAATTCGGAAATTCGTGGTAATTCAGCAATTTCGTTAATTTGGAAATTCGGCGATTGGAACAGATGAAAATCCGAAATTCAAAAATTCAGAAATTCGGAAATCCGAAAATTGGAAAAAACTAAGAATATTTGAAGTAATAACTAACTAATAACTATTAAATTATAGGTATTGGAATTTCCTTGAAAGTTTGGCTGTTAATGAACTTAGATATGAAATTTAGCACTAATAGTCATACTTTCAAGAAAATTTCAATACCTATATTTAATAGTTATTTATTATTATTTCAAATATTATTTTTATTTCCGAATTCGGAAATAAGGAAGAGCATTTGAAATAATAAGTTATCAATTTATAATTTTTACTTATTATAAATTATAATAAGCTATTATTATTTCAAATGTTTTTGCTTATTTCCGACTTTTGCAGTGTGTGACTGTATATATGCATATTGTATGTATGTGTGTGTGCATACTGGGTGTGTATATACTGTGTGTATATTGGATGTATATTGTATGTATACTGTGTGTTTACATACAATATAAGCACAGTATGTACACACCCAGTATGCACACACACATACATACAGTATGTATATATAGTCACACACTGCAAAGGTCAGAAATAAGGAAGAACATTTGAAAAAATAATAGTTTATTATAATTCATAATAAGTAGAGTTGAGCGAACCCGAACTGTAAAGTTCTGGTCCGTACCGAACTTTTGGGTGTCCGGGACCCGAACCCGGACTTTTCAAAAAAAGTCCGGGTTCGGGTCCGGGGTTCTGGTAATTTTACTAAAAGTCCTGGAAAGTCCTAGAGGTCTGCAAAAGGAAGGAAAATGGGGG
>BLSH010422254.1:553849-565243 GCA_018402905.1 Glandirana rugosa
GTCTTTTAATGTAACAGTCTAAAAATTTCTTAAATAAACGTTTAATACCACCTTTTATTCATAAACCAGTTATTTTTTTCAAGTGGAGTTATGAAACAATATTTGGGAAACAACCGTTACTGTCTCCAGTTTGTAAAAGACATTCCAAAAATGTGTGACAACGACCATCAATCCGGGTAAGGAGGTACGTCTAGAGGAGAACTCGTCACTACAAAACCCCGACAGCGACCCGTTGTGCCTAAAAGTTGAGGGAGGTTTCTAAAAGATACCCCAACTCTAGACCTCTGACCGATCCTGTGAGGTCCTGGAACTTTACGAAGAATGCTTAGGTGATTTGGGGCTGTTTTTCTGCAAAGGGACCAGGACGACTGATCCGTGTAAAGGAAAGAATGAATGGGGCCACGTATCGTGAGATTTTGAGTAAAAACCTCCTTCCATCAGCAACGGCATTGAAGACGAAACGTGGCTGGGTCTTTCAGCATGACAATAATCCCAAACACACCACCTGGGCAACGAAGGAGTGGATTCGTAAGAAGCATTTCAAGGTCCTGGAGTGTCCTAGCCAGTCTCCAGATCTCAACCCCATAGAAAATCTTTGGAGGGAGTTGAAAATCCGTGTTGCCCAGCGACAGCCCCAAAACATCACTGCTCAAGAGGAGATCTGCATGGAGGAATGGGCCTAACTACCAGCAACAGTGTGTAAAAACCTTACAGAAAATGTTTGACCTCTGTCATTGCCAACAAAGGGTTTATAACAAAGTATTGAGGTGAACTTTTTTTATTGACCAAATACTTATTTTCCACCATAATTTGCAAATAAATTCTTTAAAAATCTGACAATGTAATTTTCTGGATTTTTTTCCCGCATTTTGTCTCTGATAGTTGAAGAGTACATATGAGGAAAATTACAGGCCTCTCTCATCTTTTTAAGTGGGAGAACTTGCACAATTGGTGGCTGACTAAACACTTTTTTGCCCCACTGCCCCACTGTATGTGTATATATATATATATATATATATATATATATATATATATATATATATATATATATATATATACAGTATATACACAGTATATTCAAATTATATTCAGCTAGCCACTCAAAAGGTAACATCTACATTTATTGTCCTACCAGTTTTACTGGGAAATGTCGATTAAAAGGGAGTGGTTGCACTGTGTGTTCACAGGTTACTGTGTTACGAAATAAATTATCTAATAATAATAGATGTCTATGATGCTTGCATTCATTTGTAGCACTCTCATGAGGCAACACGTTTTATTGCATGTGTACCAGTGGAGAAAAATGATGGTGCTCTAGTAGTACAGAAGTATAAAAAAAAAATCACCAGCTCCTGATTTATACACTACAAAAGTGAAAAGAACAAATTGAAAACTTCTAATTTTGCTCACAGAGTTTTCTAGCTGAGATTTAGGCTTGTGCAATTAGTTTCGTTCCGAATTTCGTTTTTACCGAATTTTGCAAAATTCGGCAATTCAGACGAATTCCGAATTTTCAATTTCCGAATTTTTCCGAATTTTAGTTTTTCTGAATCGCGGTAATTCGGAAATTCGCGGTAATTCGGAAATTCGTGGTAATTCGGCAATTTCGTTAATTCGGAAATTCGCGGTAATTTGGCAATTGCGGTAATTCAGAAATTCGCGGTAATTCGGCAATTGTGGTAATTCGGAAATTCGGCAATTGGAACAGCCGAAAATCTGAAATTCGGAAATCCGAAAATTGGAAAAAACTAAGAATATTTGAAATAATAACTAACTAATAACTATTAAATTATAGGTATTGGAATTTCCTTGGAAGTTTGGCTGTTAATGAACTTAAATATGAAATTTAGCACTAACAGTCATACTTTCAAGAAAATTTCAATACCTATATTTAACAGTTATTTATTATTATTTCAAATATTCTTTTTTATTTCCGAATTTCCGAAATTCGGAAATAAGGAAGAACATTTGGAATAATAAGTTATTCATTTATTATTTTTACTTATTATAAATTATAATAAGCTATTATTATTTCAAATGTTTTTCCTTATTTCTGACTTTTGCAGTGTGCGACTGTATATATGCATACTGTTTGTATGTATGTGTGTGTGCATACTGGGGTATATACTGTGTGTATATTGGATGTATATTGTATGTATACTGTGTGTTTACATACAATATAAGCACAGTATGTACACACCCAGTATGCACACACACATACATACAGTATGTATATATAGTCACACACTGCAAAGGTCAGAAATAAGGAAGAACATTTGAAAAAATAATAGTTTATTATAATTCATAATAAGTAGAGTTGAGCGAACCCGAACTGTAAAGTTCTGGTCCGTACCGAACTTTTGGGTGTCCGGGACCCGAACCCGGACTTTTCAAAAAAAGTCCGGGTTCGGGTCCGGGGTTCTGGTAATTTTACTAAAAGTCCTGGAAAGTCCTAGAGGTCTGCAAAAGGAAGGAAAATGGGGGTAAGGGTCGGACAAGTGCCCTACAAAGAAATGGGGACAGGGAAATAACTAAAAGCATTTAAAAAAAAAATCAAAAATGGAGGTGGATGTGGACCATCTTCAAACTGTGTCTGAAAAGTATTAATTAACGGTAGAAGCCATATCACTGTTCTAAAATCATCTTCAAACTGTGTCAAAAAAGTATAAATAAGCCGGGAGAACCCATATCACTGTTCTACAATCATCTGGAAACTGTGTGTTAAACTTTAACTAAAATTGGGAGAAACCATACTACTGTTCTGCAAGCATCTGGAAACTGTGTGTTAAACTTTAACTAAAAGCGGGAGAAACCATACTACTGTTCTGCAAGCATCTGGAAACTGTGTGTTAAACTTTAACTAAAAGCGGGAGAAACCATACTACTGTTCTGCAAGCATCTGCAAACTGTGTGTTAAACTTTAACTAAAACCGGGAGAAACCATACTACTGTTCTACAATCATCTGGAAACTGTGTGTTAAACTTTAACTAAAACCAGGAGAAACCATACTACTGTTCTGCAAGCATCTGGAAACTGTGTGTTAAACTTTAACTAAAACTGGAAGAAACCATACTACTGTTCTGCAAGCATCTGGAAACTGTGTGTTAAACTTTAACTAAAAGCGGGAGAAACCATACTACTGTTCTGCAAGCATCTGCAAACTGTGTGTTAAACTTTAACTAAAACCGGGAGAAACCATACTACTGTTCTACAATCATCTGGAAACTGTGTGTTAAACTTTAACTAAAACCAGGAGAAACCATACTACTGTTCTGCAAGCATCTGGAAACTGTGTGTTAAACTTTAACTAAAACCGGGAGAAACCATACTACTGTTCTGCAATCATCTGGAAACTGTGTGTTAACCACTTGCCGACCGTCAATCGGCAATTGACGGCGGCAAAGTGGCTCTGTAACGCGGATCGCCGTCATATGACGGCGGCCACGTGAGCGAGCCTAGTGAGCGCGCGCGCGCTGCCGGAAGCGCGCCCGCGCGCTCACTGTGTCTGGGGAGGGCCAGGGAGCGGGTGCGGCGGCTTCGATTGCCGCCGGCTACCCGCGATGGCCCCCCCGGAGCGAAGGAGCGGAAGTCCGTGTATGTAAACATGGTCCTCCGCTCTGTGAAGGGGAAGGGCTGTGATCACAGCCTTCCTGTACATGAAGGCTGTGACCACTTCCCTTCCCCTGTTAGGGCAGTCCCCATACAGTTAGAACACGCCCAGGGAACATACTTAACCCTTAGAGCGCCCCCTGCAGGTTAACCCCTTCACTGCCAATGGCATTTACACAGTAATCAGTGCATTTTTATAGCACTGATCGCTGTATAAATGCCAATGGTCCCAAAAAAGTGTCAAAATGGTCCGACATGTCCGCTGAAATATTTGTATTTTAGCAAAAAAATAAGAAATTTGTTTTTTTTTTGCAAAATTGTCGCTCTTCTTTTGTTTATAGCGGCGATCAGAAATGACGCAGAGGGGATCAAATACCACCAAAAGAAAGCTCTATTTGTGGCAAAAAAAAGGATGCAAATTTCGTTTGGGTACAACGTCGCACGACCGCGCAATTGTCAGTTAAAGCGACACAGTGCTGAATCGCAAAAAGGGCTCCGGTCCTAAAGCTGGAAATCCTTCCGGTCCTTAAGTGGTTAAACTTTAACTAAAAGCGGGAGAATCCATACTACTGTTCTACAAGCATCTGGAAACTGTGTGTTAAACTTTAACTAAAACCGTGAGAAACCATACTACTGTTCTACAAGCATCTGGAAACTGTGTGTTAAACTTTAACTAAAACCGGGAGAAGCCATATCCCTGTTCTAAAATCATCTAAAAACTGTGTGTGAAACTGTCTCTGTGAATCATTAAAAGGTAAAGCAAGCAAACAACACAGTAAATGCAGTATAGCTATACTAATACCTGGTCAAAGCAGCAAAAACATTTGAAAGTGTACAGCGCCTTTAAAATGACACTGATACCTGTTGAAAAGAATAGTTGAAACTCAACTGATTTAGCAAAGAATCTAAAGCCCAGTGAACACTGCAAGTTTTTTTTTTCGTTCAACCTAGCGAGTTAAATGTAATAAAAATGGACAGATTGCCGTATCACCACAAGCAATGTTGGTGTGATGATCTCTACCACTGTGCTATTGTATTCTGACAGGGCGATTCCCCCATCATAATCACCGATCAGCGCTCACACTATTGGCTGCGCCTGCGAGCACTAATCAGACGCTGTTTTCCACCATGCCTCTTTGACAAAAGCCAGACGTTAGACCGGCTTTTGTCAGACAGACCGCTGTACACATGGACTAAAAGTCAAACAGTTACTACTGAACCGGCTGATTTTTGTACAGTGTACCCAGCTTAAAGTGGTTGTAAAGTCAAGTAACACTATGTACAATATTGAATAGCTAAATGCGTATATATATTAGATCCATCTTTGTAATTTTAACAGCTTGAAAACTGCAGGCCATGTGATCGCTTTTCATTCCAGAGCAATTTACGGACCTGCAGATGGGCATATCCATATCAGGGCACCATGTCATAACAGGAAGTGACATTTGTCACTGAGCATCCACATTTCCAAGGTGATGAAATGCAATCATAGACCCGGTGGCATAATGTCACGTCCCCCTTTCCCTAACCAAGCTCTGTGAGTTCAATCACAGAAGGAGGGATGAGGGATGGGCAGAGGGCAAGTTTTTAAACTGACCACAGAAGATACAGGCATGCTATGCGCTTTCATAACATGCCTGTATCTATGTGGTCAGTTTAGAACCAGAAAGAGGGGAAATGACAAAATCAACCAGATAATATAGTAGCGCTCTAAAGCCAAATATGCTATTAATATAAAAAAGACCATAAAAAGGAAGGATACATGCATTTTTATGTTTGGGGTTACAAACACTTTAACCACTTCCTGTCCACGCTATAGCCGAAAGACGGCTACAGCGTGGACCTTTATTGGTGGGAGGGCGTCCATGAGTTGCCTGCGCACCATGTGATCACCGAGTCTATGAGACTCAGCTAATCACAGATCATTGTAAGGGGCCAGTCCTGACCCCTTACCACGTGATCAGCTGTCAACCAATGACAGCTGATCACGTGATGCAAACAAAAGATTGGTAATCAGCTTTTTTCCCCTTATGCGAGGGGGAAAAAAAAGCTGATCGCCGGCTCCTGAGAGAGGGACATCGGTCCCACACACAGAGAGGCACTACTGCTATGCAGTGCCATCTGCCAGTGCCCACCAGTGCCACCTACAGGTGCACATCAGTGCAGCCTACCAGTACCCACCACTGCCACCTATCGGTACCCAGCAGTGCCACCTATCAATGCCCACCAGTGCCACCTAGCAATACCCATCAGTGCTGCCAACCAGTGCCCATCAGTGCCTCATTATCAGCGCCACCTATTAGTGCTGCAGATCAGTGTCACTACCAGTGTCCATCAGTGCCACCCATCAGTGCCATCTATCAGTGCCACTTATCAATGCCCACCAGTGCCACCTATCAATGCCCATCAGTACTGCCAACCAGTGCCCATCAGTGCCTCATTATTAGTGACACCTATCAGTGCTGCAGATCAGTGTCACTATCAGTGCCCATCAGTGCCACCCACCCATGCCACCTCATCAGTGCCCACCAGTGTCACCTCATCAGTGCCTATCAGTGCCACCTATCAGTGTCTATCAGTGCAGCCTATGGGTGCCCATCAGTGCAGCCTCTCAGTGCCAATCAGTTCTGCCTCATCAACGCACATCAATGAAGGAGAAAAATTACCTGTTTTCAAAATCTTATAACAAACTATGAAACTGTTTTTTTTTTCTAAATTTTTGGTCTCTTTTTTGTTTTTTTAGGAAAAAATAAAAACCCAGCAGTGATTAAATACCAACAAAGGAAAGCTCTATTTGTGTGAGAAAAATGATAAAAAATTTATTTGGGTACAGCGTAGTCTGGCCGCGCAGTTGTCATTCAAAGAGTGACAGCGATGAAAGCTGAAAATTGGCCTGGGCAGGAGGGGGATTTAAGTGCCCAGTAAGCAAGTGGTTAAGACAGCCTATACTTGATTCATCTTTATTTTTTGTTCAACAGTGGGGTGAACAAAAAAAAATGACCTGAATCCCCTCCACACACTCAAGGTGGATGGGGGAAGCCCTCCTGTGGAGTTATTGTTTTCTGACAGTGGGGAGACTTCTCCACTGTCAGAATACAGTGATCAGTGCTGTTGGCTAGATCGGCAGATTGACTTTTCTACAAACAGCCTGCCCATACATGCATCAAAATTGGTCCAGTCCCTGATAAACTGGCAGAATTTCAAACCATGTATGGCTGGCTTAAGTCAGATTTGTTTTATTTATTCTGAAGCAGGTTGGAAAATGAAAATACATTTCCATTTGGTTGTTATGGGCAACAGTTACATTAAATATGTAACATTCTGCTATACAGATTATAAAAAATTAACATGGAACCCATAAGAAAATCCTCTTTGATCAATCATCCTTGCATAATCTTTTATTCCTTCAAATGTAGGAAAAAGATGTATTTGATTTTCTGAGTGAAACCAAACACACTTTATTTTTGATTGCATCGCATCAGTCAGTTTTCATGCGGCGTTCTACCTACTGCACATGCTGATAACAGAACTGTTATCACAAGATCCCCAGAGATTAATGTATTTACTAACTTCTATGAGATATTGCATCAATACATTTTAACAGTCTCTGACAGAGACATAAAGGATCCATTAAATTAGATTCAAGTTTCTATTAAATTACTTGCAGAAACAGCCAGGCTCCTCTTATCTCCAGACAAAATTAACGGATGCTATTAGGGGCTCAGATTCAAGAAATGCTCCCCAGGAGGAAAGGCAACCTTGTAAAATGAGCCCTTGGGAGAATTATGCTACACAGAGATATATTGGAATCCTGCTGGATATTTATGTACTAAATAGTAAGTGTTGATCCCTACTTTTCTCCCCCAGCTTTTTGCAGATCACATTACATGCAGGCATACCCGGATTATGGAAACTAGTTCCTAATTCAGAATATATTGTATATTATTACATTTTTCTGTGCCGTCTAAGCAGTCAACAAAAAGGACTTTTTAATTAAAAAAAGTAATCTGTATAAATAGAAAATGCACTACTATATTGGTAATACACACAAAGCTGATCTAACCTTACCTTGATGATTTATATTGATAAAATACTGAATATCCTAAATAATTGTATCCCTTTTTTTCATATAATACAGGGTTCACCTTTTTCATCATTTGAAAAAAATAAAAGCAGCCAATAGATTAGTCATTTGTTTTCATTCAACCAGTGGGTTAAACAAAACAAAAAAAAAACCTTGGTTCCCCTGTAACGTACCTGGTGGTGGAGCCCAAAGTGTAGAGAGAGGCCTCTCTTATAGCTCTGGCTCAGGAGCCCTGGTAGTGTAACAGGGAATGCCGGAGCACAGAGTGGCACGTGTGCCTGATAAGACTTCCACTGCAGAATGCTGATGTGTGTCAGGATGCACAGGAGCAGCTGGCTGGTGGCATGCTGCCAGAAGAGCAAGAACTGATGTCAGGCACAGGTATGGCTGGGTCAAGTGCAGGAAGAAGAACCAAGGCAAGGTCAGACAGTTCAGGTCATCAACTAGCAGGCAGATCAGACACAGGCAGCAGGCAGAAGAGTAGTCAGGAGTCAGGCGGGGGTTGGTAACAACAAGGCAGATGAGCAGAAGGGTTAGGCAGAAGCGTAGTCCAGAGGCAAGCCAGGGGTTGATGCAGGCAGAGTTCAGGCAAAGTCAGAAGCAGATTGGCTTGGCAAAGGAAGAGCAATACAGGAACAAATACATAGATGCTTGAGGAACGTAATAGGCCAAAGGGCAATGATACAAGGGACTAGTGTTGTTTAAATAGCCCACCTGGCACCAATGCGCACACGCACACTCTCTAAATGGCCATGAACAGTGCTTACAGGAACCATGCACCTGTGCACATGCTTGCTTCTTTCCTCATACCCGCATCCACACACTCAACCTATTGGGAATTTCACAAGAAAAACAATGGTGTGCTTGGTTTTAACATAACTTTATTCTTTAATGAGTTATTTACAAGTTTCTGACCACTTATAAAATGTGTTCAATGTGCTGCCCATTGTGTTGGATTGTCAATGCAACCCTCTTCTCCCACTCTTCACACACTGATAGCAACACCGCAGGAGAAATGCTAGCACAGGCTTCCAGTATCCATAGTTTCAGGTGCTGCACATCTCGTATCTTCACAGCATAGACAATTGCCTTCAGATGACCCCAAAGATAAAAGTCTAAGGGGGTCAGATTGGGAGACCTTGGGGGCCATTCAACTAGCCCATCACGACCAATCCACTTTCCAGGAAACTGTTCATCTAGGAATGCTCGGACCTGACACCCATAATGTGGTGGTGCACCATCTTGCTGGAACTATGATGTCGGTGATAGCGAATTGCTGACCATCAAGTCGGCTTTGGAGGAATGGTGGTACCTCCTGGAAGGAGCAGCTCACCCGGTATTGGTTTTTACTGACCATAAAAGCCATAAAAAAAATATGCTGGGAAGATATGAGATGTGCAGCACCTGAAACTACGGATACTGGAAGCCTGTGCTAGCATTTCTCCTGCGGTGTTGCTATCAGTGTGTGAAGAGTGGGAGAAGAGGGTTGCATTGACAATCCAACACAATGGGCAGCACATTGAACACATTTTATAAGTGGTCAGAAACTTGTAAATAACTCATGAAAGAATAAAGTTATGTTAAAACCAAGCACTCCATTGTTTTTCTTGTGAAATTCCCAATCAGTTTGATGTGTCACATGACCCTCTTCCTATTGAAAAAAACAGTTGGATTCAAAATGGCCGACTTCAAAATGGCCGCCATGGTCACCACCCATCTTGAAAAGTTTCCCCCCTCACATATACTAATATGCCACAAACAGGAAGTAAATATCACCAACCATTCCCATTTTATTAAGGTTTATCCATATAAATGGCCCACCCTGTATACTGATTACCACCTCTGGCTATAGCCAGTGGCACTGATCGAGTGGAGAAAATCCAACAGACTGATTGTACAGAATTATATCTCCTGCCTGACTTCTGTACAACCAGCCTACCCATACATGGATTGAAATTCAGCCAGTTCCTGCTGAACCAGCCAGCTTTCTATCCACGTATGGCCAGTTTAAGACGGAGCTGAAACCTTTCCTAGAGAAAGAATTCTTCTAAAACCCCTTCTGAGTCCAAGCACTTGGTCTTGGTCTGGCTTTTAGATAAGCCAATTCTCACTTTTAAAATGCTTAGGCTTTCGGTCATGTGATCAGCAATTGAGGGAGCAACATGTTCTCAAGATAGTATTCTTCATTTGTGAGACCAAGCAAGATTGTTAACATAAATTAAAATGCTTAGCATGCAACTTTCCTATAATTTCCTATTCAACATTACTGTACATTACACAGACCTAAGATATGCATACCATTTTGGTGTTTGCTGTCTGTTCGCCTTGTAATATTCATGTCTTCTCCTATCCAGACTGCCCCCAAAAAAATGGGCACATGTGCCAAGCAACTAACAGTTGTCAGAAAGATTAGCCATGGTAGCCTACCTCATACATATATTTTTAGTTGGTTCCTTTAATAAAACAAGTCAAATTCTAAAATGAGTCAAAAGCAAGATTTTACCTTCTGTTCTGATGTCTGTGGGTTGATGCACAACAGGCTCAAACAAGCATTCTTCAGGAACAAAATAATATATCATTATTGTGTTCCTTTGGCCATTTACTATCTGTCAGGAGCTCCTTATCCTTTCTATATTACCCTGATTAGGAATGCTCATGCTGCTAGAGCACTCCTGTGTAGGGGAGATACTGGCTCAAGTGACATCATTAGATGATTGGGTGGCACCTGCACCTGTTATCCAAAATCTATGGGCCTGCATTAGGGAGGTATTAAGTATGAGATAATTGATGGAAACATTCAGAACAAGACACAATCGTCCGATTTTCGTGTAGTGTGTATACAACTTTTGACAACCGATTCTGACTTTGCAGACAAAAAAGTCTGAAGGGACAAATGCCATAATTTTTCTCGTATGTGAGCAGAATGAATGATTTTTATTGCGTACTGTTTTCGTACGGTTTTTATACAACAAAAATCAGATACGAAAGACTGCGTATGATCAGTAAGAATAAATAACAAAACAAAAACCTTCATCATGCAAGATTTTTTTGTACATTATTTCTATCCTTGGTTCTGACTTGCTGTGAAATATCAAGGAAAATTTGAAGAAAAATTTGAGGTACGATCATTCGATTTTCATATAGTGTGTACACAACTTTCGACATCTGATTCTGACTATGCAAACAAAAAATTCTGAAGGGACAAATGTAGAGTTGAGCGAACCTCTGGAAGTTCGGGTTCTGCTGGTCCGTCCGAACTTCGGGACAAAGTCCGGGTCCGGGTCCGGACGGAACCCGAACGATCGCACGGACAACGAACCCCATTGAAATCAATGGGGACCCGAACTTTTATGCACAAAAATGGCTGTAACAAAGTCCTGGAAAGCCCTAGAGGGCTGCAAAAGGAAGTAAAATGGGGGTAAGGGTAGGGCAAGTGCCCTACAAAAAAATGGGGACAGGGAAATAACTGTAAATATTTTTAAAAAAATAAAAACATAAAAAAAAGCAAAAATGGAGGTGAATGTGGATCATCTTCAAACTGTGTCTGAAAAGTATTAATTAACGGTAGAAGCCATATAACTGTTCTAAAATCATCTTCAAACTAGGGCAAGTGCCCTACAAATAAATTGGGATAGGGAAAATAAATTAAAATCAAGTAAAAAAACGGGAAGGGGGGTGGATGTGGAGTAGGAGCCTAGAG
>BLSH010422254.1:576120-592695 GCA_018402905.1 Glandirana rugosa
ACTATACCAGGCCCTTTGGATCTGGTATGGATTATAAGGGGAACCCCATGCAAAAAAAAATGTTTTAAAAAGGTGTGGAGTTCCCCCCAAAATCCATACCAAACACTTACCTGAGTATGCAGCCTGGCAGGCCAAGAAAGGGGGGGTGAGCGAACGACCCCCCCCCCCGATCCATACCAGTACCTCTAACCTCAACATGGGGGGGTCGGGAAAGGAAGGGTAGTGACTGTGCACCCCCTTCTTGTATCAGAACAGACCACATGCCTTTCACAATTGTGGCAAAGCTCCCCATCTTGCAAAGCACCCTTGTCCCAATGTTGAAGGGCAAGAGCCTTATTCCCAGCTCAGGTTCCCTATAAAGGAGGAGCAAGTAATTTGGTAGTTCTGGGGGTGCAGGGAGTGACTTCTTGGAATATGGAAGCCTCCTTTAATAAGGTGGCCCCAAGATCCCACCCCATGTGAATGAGTAGGGGTACATAGCACCCCTAATCATTCACCACAAAAAGTCAAAGTTAATAAAAGCACAACAGTTACTGACAAGTCCTTTATTAAAAAAAATGTGTGCAGACCTGAACGCAAACAAAAACATTGCCTACCGAATACGGCTGGTTCCTTCCAGGGTAACAGCCAAATGACAAGTAAACATGTGGGCAGGGGTTACCTGGTGACATAACCCTGCTCAGTAAGAGCTGTGAAAATGTGAAATAGATTCCCTCAAGAGCTGGTTCTTTTAAACTTAGTAAATTGCTTTAAAAAAGTCTGTATTCTTTCCTAAATGTACATAATATAACTGGATACTAACATTTATAGGCAAAGTTGATCCAGGGAACATCCTATTGCCTGGGGGATCAGGAAGGAAATTTTTCCCCTGCTGGAGCAAATTGGATCAGTCATTGCTGGGTTTTTTTTGCCTTCCTCTGGATCAACTGTGAATAAGGGATTGTGTATGTATGATTGTAAAAAAAATTATTTTGTTTTCCTCTTTTTATTGGTTGAACTAGATGGACTTATGTCTCTTTTCAACCAGACTAACTATGTAACGATGATAACCTCTCATTGGGTGAGTGTCATTATGGAGTGGGATTACCCAGTGACATCACCGGGTAACCTCCACCCCTATGTTTACTTGTCAGATGGCTGGGAATAGTCGTGTTCGGCTTTTTTTTTGTCCGGGTCAGTGTTTTTATGGGTCTTTTTAATAAAAGACTTGTCAAAATTTGTTGTTTTTATTAACTCTCTGAGCACTTTTTGGTGAATGAGTAGGCATACTTTGTACCCCATACACATTCACATAGGGTTGGCCCCCTTGTTAAAGAGGGCTTCCAGATTTTCATAACCCCCCCACCCGCAGACCCCCACAACACCAGGCCAGGGTTATGGGGCAGAGGCCCTTGTCCCCAACAACATGGGATCAAGGTGCTTCCCCCCTGCTCCAAAACACCCCCATGTTGAGGGCATGTGGCCTGGTATAGTTCAGAAGGGGGAGGCTGATCACCCCTCCCTTTTCTAGACTGCTGGGCTGCATGCTTGGATAAGGGTCTGGTATGTATTTTGGGGGGCGCGCCACTCCATTTTTTTTTAATTTTGGCATGGGGTTCCGCTTAAAACAGCCTGGTATGCATATGGGGGGACCCCCAATCTGCTTTTGTTTCAGAATTTTTAATTGCTGGAAATTCTTGTGTTTTCATTCAGCTGTCAGTGGGTTTCCCACTGACAGCTGATAAATCATTGATTGTTAAGGACGAGGTAGCCCGTCCCGCTCCTGAACAACCAGCTATTCTTCACACAGAAATCATTCAGGAAATTTGGACCTTGTTAGAAAATGAGTAAACGAAATTAAACTAAACAAATGTCAACTAAATTTGTTACTATTGTCATTCAGGGATTCAGATACATCTGAATCTCCGAATAACCAAAAATGTGTCTGAATTTAGATTCAGACTAAAACGAATTGCACATGGCTACTGTACTGTACTTTATAAAACAAAAATACTACTATACATCAGCGGTGTATGTTTTTTCTTCTATTTTTGCACCTAAAGGCATGCGTATCATATGGATCTAACATTGTATGCATTCACATTTGTTGTAAAGGGTTAAACAAAGATACCCATCCAAATTAGATGTTGTAGCTAGTATTAACTTCCAAAAGTATTCTTCTGTGTTATTGAGTTCTGCTGTCAGCCATGTCTTTTATTTAGGATCCCTAAATTAGTCAGTATCTTCTTTCATATGTTCCCTCTACATGTAAAAATACATAGAGTATAAATCCTCTCTTCAGGTCACAGTAGGATTTAGAAAAACCAACATCTTTTCTAAGTTTGTTCTGCCTAAATAATTGCAAATGTAGGTAGCCTTAGTTAATTGTGACCATTTCAGTTGCACAAAGTGACATCCTGTTGGGAGCACCAATAAGTGGGTTTTTTCATTGGTTGAATTCATTATAACATACACTTTAGGCATGTTTCCTGTATGGATCTCTGGTTTTCATTTGAGGCACCTGTTCCCTTAACCACTTTAAGACTGCCCCAGAGCAGATTTACTGCAACAGGGTGGCTTTTTATATACGTGATTCTGCCCTTCCACCTGTGGGGGGTGCACACGCTGCCAGCAGGCCTCTTCTGCTTTAATTATTCACAGCAGAAACTAATCTGCAGGTTCTGGGCACTGGTTGTTCACCAGCACCCACCGATCGTCTGTAATACACATAGAACTGAGATCTGCCTATGTAAACAAGGCAAATCTCAGTTCTGACAGGGGGGAAAGAATGGATTTTGTATTCCTGCAAAGCAGCTCTTCCCCTAGTAAATGCACCTAACACAGTACACACTAGCTAGGCTAGGTTTAACCTCTTCCCAGCCAGAGTCATTAGTACAGTGACAGTGCATATTTTTAGCTCTGAGCACTGTATTAGTGTCACTGATTCCCACAAAGTGTCAAAAGTGTCAGAGTCTGATAGTCGGCTGCAATATCGTAGTCCTGCTACAATTCGCTGATCGCTGCCATTACTAGTATAAAAAAAATAAATCAATAAAAGTTCCATAAATATATGCCATATTTTGTAGGCTCTATAACGTTCATGTAAATCAATCAATGTAGACTTATTGGGATTTTTTTTACCAAAAACATGTGACAGAATACATATTGGCTTCAATTTATGACAAGATTTGATTTTTACATTTTTTTTATTAGATATATTTTATAGCAGGAAGTAAATATTGGTTTGATTGGTTTTATTTTTCAAAATTGTCTGTCTTCTTTTGTTTATGGCATGAAAAAAAATGCAGTGGTGATCAAATACCACCAAAAGAAAGCTCTATTTATGGGGAAAATACACAAATTGTATTTGGGTACAGCGTTGCATGACCGCACAATTGGCAGGTAATGTAACGCAGTGCCGTATCGCAAAAAATGGCTTGGTCATGAAGGGGGGTAAATCTTCCAGAGGTCAAGTAGTTAGCTACCTTAAAGACAGGACCACATTTGCTGTCAAAAATCTCTTCTTCCTTGCAATGAAACAGTACTACAGTATTACTCCAGTAATACATAATGTAATATTTACTGACATTACCAAAAAATATGCCGGTTCATTCTGCTTATATGTACCTGCATTGCCACCCCTGGAGTATCCGCTGGATATTATGTTTCTTTCTAATTGGAGATGACACACCTTGCTCACCCATCACTTACTGACACATCTTGGGCATTTTAACAATTTATTTGAACAGCAACAGTCTGAGAAAGAAAATTAGTATGTCAAAGTGCACACAAGCAACAAAACAATATATTCTGTCAGGAGGGAATAATAGCTAAGCACTAGCAATGCTCTTTTCTAGTAACATGCAACTGTATGGGTAGCCTATGCTTAGTACCAAGAGGAAAAAAGGCTAATTATTGCAACTGAAGCTCACTGGCAAGTGCTAAATGAAATAAGCACATTGGCTGGCAGCGGTGGGGCCCTTTAAGAAATGACACAGCCTCAAAAGGGAAGAAAGCCAGCTCACTTAAAGTGGCTGTAAGGCCTTGGATTTTTTTACCTTAATGCATTGTATGCATTAAGTTAAAAAACCTTCTGTGATGCATGTGTACCCCCTCATCCCCCTTATACTTACCTGAGCTGGATCCCAATCCAGCAACGTGCACAGATTGATGGATTCTGCTGCTGCCAATAAAATTCTGTGGGGACTGTTGCTGAGCCACCCTCTCTGGGTCAAGAAAGAATAAGAAAGAGGACCAAAGGAAAAAAACATAGGACCAAAGAGGGCTTCTGAAGGGAGCCACTCCTAGTATTGTGTAATGGAATGTATCATAAAGATACTCAGTATTTTAACTACACAGTATCTCACAAAAGTGAGTACACCCCTCACATTTTTGTAAATATTTTATTCTATCTTTTCATGTTACAACACTGAGGAAATGGCACTTTGATACAATGTAAAGTAGTGAGTGTATAGCTTGTATTACAGTGTAAATTTGATGTCCCCTCAAAATAATTCAACACACAGCCATTAATGTCTAAACTGCTGGTAACAAAAGTGAGTACACCCCTAAGTGAAAATGTCCAAATTGGGCCCAAAGTGTTAATATTTTGTGTGGCCACCATTAATTTCCGGCACTGCCTTAACCCTCCTGGGCATGAAGTTCACCAGTGCTTCATAGGTTGACAACATCACGGAGCTGGTGGATGTTAGAGACCTTGCGCTACTCCACCTTCCATTTGAGGATGCCCCACAGATGCATAGGGTTTAGGTCTAGGGACATGCTTGGCCAGTCCACCACCTTTACCCTTGGCTTCTTTAGCAAGGCAGTGGTCGTCTTGGAGGTGTGAGTTGGGTTGTTATCATGTTGGAATACTGCCCTGCGGCCCAGTCTCTGAAGGGAGGGGATCATGCTCTGCTTCAGTATGTCACAGTACATGTTGACATTCATGGTTCCCTCAATGAACTGTTGCTCCTCAGTGTCGGCAGCACTCATGCAGCCCCAGACCATGACACTCACACCACCATGCTTGACTGTAGGCAAGACACACTTGTCTTTGTGCTCCTCACCGGGTTGCCACCACACACGCTGATGAATGAGTTTGGTAATAATAGTGCAACTACTGATTCATGGATTAAACAGAATATTGAAGATTTATATCCGGGGTGCTGCTTTTCTCTCGGTACCCTGTAAGCAGACAAGACCCTTGGACTGTGGAGGTGGATGTCTGTGAAGGTTCTCATTCATCCAGGTCAATCAATAAATCAAGGCAACTGGACTTGCTGGATTTTTCTTGAACATGGTTTGCTGGTCATATGATGAGCTTTCTCAATTCACAATGACTTGTACAAAAATTCTTCGGGAATAGAAGGTGGGTGTGAGAGGTTTATCTGCTTTGTATTAACCCCCCTGGCGGTGTTGCTCGGGGGTGAATTTTCTGTACCAAGAGCGGTAACCCCCGAGCCACACTCGGGATCGCATCGCTGGATCCAGGCAGCGTTACTCACCTTGTCCCCTGGATCCAGCTGAGTGATATTGATTCTTGGGGAAATTTATCATCAGACATTGAAAGTGAGCAAATTTCAGTGTTTTTTATTTGATTACATTATTGAATACATTTTATTACTATTATATTATTATTTTTGATAATTATTTGTAGTTATTTATTATATTATAAATATTATGATTTCATGTTTCAAACTTTATCATACCCGAGATGTCTACTAGACTCTGGTTTGGACAGATTTAAGTGAGTTATTCCTAAGAATTACAGGCCTACAATATAAAACGCTAAATTTCCATGCAAAATAATGTACCGCTTTTAGATGCAAAAATCTGACATAATCATACCGCCAGGGAGGTTAAAGTGGTTGTCAAGCCGGAAAAAAAAACACCTGCAAGACAAAGGCATAATGAGCTAGTATGCGTCGCATACTAGCTCATTATGAAATACTTACCTTAGATCGACACCTGTGTCTTCTTCCGGGATCACGGGCTCCAGCCAATCACAGCGCAGCCTCCAGCATTGTGATTGGCCGGAGCCGCAATTACGTCACTCCCGCGCATGTGCCCGGGAGGCACCGGTTACTGCACATTCGCTGAACAAACAGCACCCTGGGGCCATTTGGTCAGTGCGGATGTGCCAATGACGTCGGCACATGCTGATACATTGAATACCTCCTAAACTGTACAGGTTTAGGAGATATTCTCAGTACCTACAGGTAAGCCTGATTATAGGCTTACCTGTAGTTTAAAGTGGTTGTACAGGGTTTACAACCACTTTAAATGGATGATGTGCTTGAAATCTTACTAAAAAAAAATCAAATATTTTATTTGACTCTTTAAGTTTTGATTATTTTTACATTTTAAAAGAGTAAAACAAACTATATTAAATGGGAGTGGGTCTCTTTTAAATGTGTTGAGAATGTTATCTTTGTCATTCCAAGTCAACATTACAAAAATTTCAGAAAAAATATATGTTGAAATGCCTTTATTAGACGTTAAAATATTTCAGAAAGTGGGGGCGGAGCCGGCAGCCAGAGCGGATGGACGTGTGAAGACCGAGCTCGGTCTGTCTGGTGGTAACACAGCGTGTCTCAGCGGCTCTCAGCAGTACCTGAAAGGCTCATCCATCCCGGCCAGCCCTGGAGACCGACATGCGGGCAGCGGGGAAACGCAAGGAGCGGGAAGGACCGAAGAAGATCCAAGACTTATTCGCCCCTGCACCAGGCCGGCGCGGCCAAGATGGCGCCACCGTGCCATGCTTTGTGATGGCGGCGGCGCCATCTTGGCCGCGCCGGCCTGGTGCAGGGGTGAAGAAGTCTTGAATCTTCTTCGGTCCTTCCCGCTCCTTGCGTTTCCCCGTGAGGGGAAGCAGTGCAAGCACCCAGGGCTATACCCCTCCAGGTGAGCAGTCGGGGGAAGCATTCCCTCTGCCGATCTCCCCCCTGACAGCCCTATCAAACAGAGGAGACGGACAGAGAAGCATGAGGGTCTATCAAAGGCCACAGAGGAGGGGAACGAGGAGATGGAGGAAGCAGTCTCCTTCGACCAGCAGCTAGATGCGTTCCCAACCTCAGGGCAGGCCACTACAGATGATATAATGAAAGGAATGTTACTGACACTGCGGGGAGCCATACAACAAGACATGGAAAGTTTTATTCATGTAACCAACAGAGAGATCAGTGCGCTGGGGGACAGAGTAAGCTTTATAGAGACTAAGATGAGTGACTTCTCCCTGGCACACAATGAGGTGGTGGACGCTCATTACAGCACTAAAGACGAATTAACGGCTCTAAGGGCAAAGGTCACGGACCTAGAGGACAAGGCACGCAGGAACAATTTGAAATTCATGGGAATCCCGGAATCTATTAAGCCAGCAGAACTGCGCACCTACCTACAGCAACTAATCAGCACTACCCTACCAACCCTGCAGCCCATAGACCTGACCATAGACAGAGTGCACCGACTGCCTAAACCACCCCATCTACCAGACAAGATTCCTCGTGATGTCATTGCTAAACTGCATTTTTACCAAACTAAGGAATAGCTCATGCTCTTCTCTAGGAAAAACCTAACCCTGCCAGAACCATATGCAGGATTTAGAGACACAGACAGGAGTTAGCCCCACTTTGTCTTAGTGAGGGCCTTTATGACCCCTGGAGGTGTCTCCACTCCTTGGAAAAGGACTACTCCTTTTACTCGGCGGTACATCAGTCCTATTCGAGAATTGACTTTTTCCTCACTGATAAATATGTATTACAAAATGTTGTTAAAGCAGAGATACTTACCATTACCATGCACCCGTTACAATTGAAATCTTAGATCACAATAAGCCCACCACTACTGGTTTATGGAGAAATAACACCTACCTACTATCCCACCCGTCTCACAAAACACACCTAGAGACCAAACTAAAGGAGTACTTCCAGATTAACAACTGTGACCAGGCGTCCCCTCTGACCGTATGGTGTGCCCATAAAGCAGTCATGAGGGGACACCTCATCCAGATTGCTGCCAGGGAAAAAAAGGACAAGCGACACCAAATCACTCAATTACACCAGACTATAGCTGACCTGGAAAGTAAACACAAAAAGAATGCAGTAGGAAATTAAGCTGTTCTAACAGAACTGACAAATTGCAGAGAGAAAATCAGAGCCATTCTTAAGACAGAATACGACACCTATTTCAAACGCCTAAAAGTCAACTGGTACTCCCAGGGGAACAGAGCAGGTAAACTATTGGCGGCCCAGCTAAAACAAAAACAACTAAAAATCACCTTGAATAAAATCACTCATCATAGGTCAGGGGAAGTCTTTAGGAACCCTAGGGACATCGCCAACGCCTTTAAAGACTACTACCAAACACTGTATAACCTCCAAGGGGATGACTCAACCCACCAGCCAACTGACGCTGAAATTGAAGCCTTCCTAAGCGAAACAAATGTACCCAGCTTGAGCGACGAATCACGACATCTCCTCAACGCTCCTATCACAGATAAAGAAATTTTAGACGCAATACATGCCCTTCCCCCGCACAAGTCCCCGGGAATCAATGGATTCTCAGGGGAATATTACAAGGCCTTCGCCGCTCAACTAACTCCACACCTTAAAAATTCATTTAACGCTGCTATTTCACTAGGCAAATTCCCCCAAGAAATGCTGCGAGCGGTAATAATAACTATCCCCAAACAAGGGAAGGACCCCACCTCATCCCAAAACTTTAGGCCCATCTCACTTCTGAACACAGATCTTAAGATCTTCGCAAAAATTCTTGCCAACAGGCTGTTGCATGTTACCCCTCCATTATAGGACTAGACCAGGTGGGCTTTGTCAAAGGAAGACAGGCAGGCGATGGCACACGGCGCATGATCAACCTTCTACACAGGGCGGAAAAACAGTGACAACCATGCGTCTTCCTGGCCCTCGACGCAGAGAAGGCCTTCGACAGGGTCCATTGGGGATACCTGTCGAGGGCCCTCTCGAAATTTGGCATTACAGGCTCTCGCTATAGATCTATAATGGCATTGTACGCCAATCCATCTGCCCAGGTCTATACCTCTGGATTAATGTCAGACCCCTTCTCCCTCACCAACGGTACCCGTCAGGGGTGCCCATTGTCACCTATAGTTTTCTCTTTCGCAATAGAGCCCCTGGCAGCACATATCCGCGCATCGGCTGAAATACAGGGTATTGAAGTAGGCCCTATACACCATAAACTAGGTCTGTTTGCGGACGATATCATCTTAACACTCACGAACCCCAAGTGCTCTCTGCAGGCCATCAAAGAACTCCTGATTAGATTCGGTCAAGTATCCTATTACAAAGTTAATACATCAAAATGTTTCGCCCTCCCTGTCAACATCACTCAATCACAGAAGATCCAACTATTAGAAATATTCCCGTCTAATTGGGACAGCCCCTCCATCACCTACCTGGGAATCCAACTAACAACTCCATCAACTAAACTTTACTCACATAACTTTCCCCCACTACTTACTAACCTCCAAAAAAGAACTAAGCACCCTGAGCAAAGTCCAACTCTCCTGGCTAGGAAGAGCTGCCGCTTTTCAAATGCAAATTTTCCCTAAAGTGCTTTACTATTTTAGAACCCTCCCTATACCCTTACCCCAGAAATTCTTTTCAGACCTAGACGGTTTAATCCGCAAATTCATATGGGGTAAGTCGAGGCCTAGAATTGCTCTCTCCACCCTGCACCTTCATAGATCTCAAGGTGGCCTAGGGCTGCCAAACATCAAAGCCTATTACCATGCTTCAATCCTGGAGCAAACCAGGCACTGGTTCTCATCTCAAGAGGATAATTTATGGTCAAACATTGAGTGAGACACAGTGCCAATCCATGATCCCCCTGCCCTACTGATGGCGGCGGCCATATCTCATAAAGTGCAAGTTCCCGATGCTCCTACAATACAGGCTACAGTCAAAGCATGGACAACCCTGAAAAATCTGCACTTCCAAGATGAGCAAAAATCCACAATCAAGCTACCACTGGCTGCCTATGAATATGTGATCACTGACTTTTCCATGCAACAATGGAAAAAAAAGGGCTTTCATTTCAACCTTAGCGATATCCATATAACCACAGCACTAGACAACCTAAAACTTAACCAAAACAAGCACTTCCATGCGTCCAACATCCACACTAACATCCGACTACCAACAAAAATTTGGCATTTCCTTCTTGGTAAACTCCAGCCCCTCCCTAAAGGAATCTCTTTTTTCTATATAGATTCTACAACCATGTACCTCTGACCAGTAAGATAAAAAGTATCCTCAAATGGGAACAGGAACTAAACATGGTATTCACCCAGACACAATGGCGGGCAGCAATCAACTCCAATAACAAACTCTCAGCCTGTGTCGACCATTGGGACAATGCTCTAAAACTGTTGCATAACTACTACCTAACACCCCACAAATTGCACCTATTCAACCCTAAGACTTCTCTTCTCTGCTGGAGACAATGTCAGAACAGGGGAACCCTTCTACATACTTTCTGGGACTGTCCTGCCTTACACCCCTTTTGGAGAGCAGTTGCTGAACTGGTTTCTGCAATTAATAACCAAACAATAACCTTAACCTCCGAATTAGCGCTCCTCTCCGTTGGGATTGATACATTCCCAACGGAGATGAGAACCATCACCTTAAACACCCTCTTTGCTGCACGAACAGCAATAGCTAACAAGTGGAGGGATCCTAACCCCCCCCACTATCACTGAAGTAATTACTAGGGTGAACTCTCAAGCTCTGATGTAAAAAACAATCGCCTATAAAGCCAACAAGGCCCAGGTTTTCCACCATAAATGGAAGGCATGGACCACCTCAAAATGGTCCACTCTCCCGAGAAATAACACTCAGTCCTGATTCCCTCCAGATTAAAAGGCCATCTCAATCTCACGCTTATTTGATCCTAACATATAAGCACTACTGAAACCATGCTAATCAACCGCCATCTAACACCTACCACTGACCTTTTCAGGATGCAGACCATAGTAAGCTTACTGAAATGTATCATTTGAGAGCAAAGAATTACGACTACTATCTCTGTTCTATTTTGTATTGTTTTGTACCGTTTCTCCTTATTCTTTTGCTTATCATACCTGTGCCTACAATCCAGCACAAGTTGAATTCTGTCAAATAACTGCATTGTGCTGGCGGCGGGAGCCTCCCAGCCAAAATCCCATCCCGTAGAGTGGGCCCTGAGTCCGATTAGCATTATCCGCCCACAGTATAGCTCCCAATTTGGGGGGGGGGTGGATTCTTCCCGATGAGAGGGGGATAGGCAGATACAACCCTGGTAGGGTCTACACTGCATACCATCTATCTATGATTGGAGGGTTGGGCCATCCCTCTGCCAGCTCATGTTTTGCTCTGTACTCCCCCGGAGTCCACTTCTTGCATTATAATGCATTATAATGTGAATCTACTGTTATCTTTTATATCCTGCTATCCTCCCGGATAGTGAGTATATGTTGTAAAGAATATCACTTTTCTCAATAAAAATCTATTGTGAAAAAAAAAATATTTCAGAAAAACATATTTTAAAAATATATTTTCCAATATATGTCTTTGAAAAATACAATTAAATTATATTTTGGAATGCATTTACAAATATATGTAAAAATATATGTCAACATTACTTTTTTATATCTTAAAAAATCTGAAGAATATATTTTAAAAATATGTTTTCAAATATATATTTTTTTGGAAAATGGAATGCATTTACAAGTATATTTAAAAATATATGTTTAAATGCATTTTTTTACATGTTCAAAAATATCTGTAAAATATATTTTAACAAATATATTTTCAAATATATGCCTTTGGAAAATATATTTTAATATACGTTTTTGGAATACATGTAAAAATATATTAGCGTAGGCCAATATATTGTAAATATATGTCACACATATATATATATATTTTTTTATAAATATATTGGAAATGCATTTTTATTCCATATGGGTCTAGACAGCATTATTGGGTAGAAAGAATCCGTGTCTCAGACAGAGCTCTGCTCAGACACATCCAGCCAGTGCCATGCGGAAACCATGCCCTGGGATTCAGATAAGTAATGCTTGCAGCAAAAATAGGAGGTGTGGCATTATATTTATATTTAAGACATTACTCCTGCTGAACCTTGAAAGGGCCAACTGTTTTGATTTTACCAGGTCAGCTGCTAAGAAGGCTAAGAGTGGTAGACATTTCAGTTTAAGAAAAAGATTAAAATTTGTGGCAATATTCGTACCAAGATGCTAAATGGCTTGTGGGTCCCACCGAAAAGGGAAATTGGGACATAAGAAGGACAGTGTATAGACTGGTAAGGAAAATTGAGGGATTGTGATTTTTGCAAATATACTTTGAAATTGGAAGAGATCCATAAGAACTTAGCTCTTTTAGGAGGTACGGTAGTGAGATGAGTGGGTTAATGACATAAAATAGGAGGTCATCGGCATAAGTCACAACCTTGTGGTGATAGCCACTTGCTTGCAGACCTCTAACACTTGAGTTGTGTCTCATGGGGTTGATTCGTTTAAACTGGAGAGTGTAAAATCTGGTGCAGCTGTGCATAGTTGCTATTCAACTTCTAATTTCAGCTTGTTTAATTAAACTTTGAGAGAAAAAAAAAACAGAAGCTGATTGGTTTCAATGCAGAGCTTCACCAGATTTTGCACTCTCCAATTTTAGTAAATTAATCCCTTCCCTATATGTTGTAAAAATGGTTTGAATGTAAGCATAAACATCAGTGGGGAGAGAGGGCATCCCTGTCCAGTGCCATTGCTTATGGCTAGTGAGAGGGCGTCAAAGCCATGTATGCTTATGGTTACAGAAGGCAAGGAATAAAGGGCAATCCATGTTAACACCACCTCTGGATCCTACTTGTCCTTTTGTCACTTTCCTTTCAATGATTGTTTATTCATTTGTCTAGTTAATTCCTGTAGTAAACTCCAACTCCCTTTATTGTTTCTATGATGTGTTTGTACTGCAAATGTTCTTTTAATATTAAAAAAAAAACGTAATTTTCAAAGAAGGCAAAATTGTGAAGTATAGAATAAACAAATAAAACAGTTCATATATTAATTTCACCTGTGTATTGACCTGGTTGTCTTGAACTCCGTTTTAACCATATTAAATGTCTATTCATATGGAACACCAATTCTTGAACCTGAATAAGTATTACAGCTTGTTATATAAGTGAAAAGAGCACCCATTCAAGCTTGATATGTTTTTATTTTTCTGTGATGGAGAACTGTATTTTGGTAACAATCCATGAGCACAAACCAATATAGTATTGCAATATTTTCTACTTACACAAGGCTGCCCTTTTGTGATCTGAAGATATTACACTGTTCTGTGCATCTGCTATGTTTTGTTCCAACTACATAGCAAATTGTTTTGTGGAAGCCAGTTTTAGATAGTAAGTATCACAGCTATCCCTAAAGCAGACACAAAAATGTTATAAATGATTTCTTCCTGACCAAAAAGTTTAGAGACAAACTTTTGACATTACTTAAAGTGTATGTGAAATTTACTAATAATAAGCAGGCTATCAAACAACATCCACTCTGTCAGCTTTAAAATTACACTGTATTTTTTTTAAACTCTGTAAAAGTAGAAGTCTGAAAAGATCAATTCCATTCAGTAGTCATCTGACCCCAATTACCCCACTTACAGAGTTTTTCTGCAGAGTGGGAGGCATGGCTCAATTATAAGTATTTGCCTAGTGCTGTGAAACTCCTCTTGAGCTTGACAGCCAGAATTCAATCAGGATATGCAGGGCTAATCAGCCTGTGATCTTACAGGCTGACAACGGGACTACAGGCACACCATGCATTGGCACAGTGTCATGGAGATCCCAAGTAAACAAAAGAGGACACAAATTGATTACACTATTGTGGATACTATAGGCATCCATGGTTAGTGTGGTTAGAAAAGAACAGGAAGCCCTGCAACATATAGAGCAATGGCAGGGTCAACAGGTATTTAGCCTATATTATGCATATAAGGATTGCTTTATACAGATATGGACAGTAAGAAGCATGCACTTGTCAATGTCAATTTCATCATCTGGATTAATATACACTTTAAACAGCCCAAACCAGTTTTGATGCTTTACTCTTTCACTTAAAAGACACAATTTCTTTTTTTGTTTTTTGAATCGGGCAATAATGGTGAAGCACCTTTATTATGCCTTCCAGTGTGAGTGTGGGATAAAGAAACTTAAGAGATGAAAAACAAAGTGTATCACCCTGGGCGACTTATATGGGTATTTCTCTAATCCCTGGTACAACTCCCAATTAAGAAAAACAAAGTGTATCAAGAAGATATCATAACAGCATCTCATTGCACCATTCTGGAAATAGGCCAAAAGGGAAATTTGGGGTTACAAGGTTTAATGGCCCCGTACTGTTACCATTAGGGCATCCATACTTTACTGCTATAGAAACTCTGTCATGGGAACAAAAACCAAAGTTGCTGAAGGTATAAAGTGCAGAAACTGAAGGTTTCCTACACAAACTTGCAGCAACCTCCCAAACCCACCTGTAAGGACTTAAAGTGACCCATTCTGACAAGTAAAGTTGGAAAACTTCCACTCCATTCTGCCTTCTGATTATTCCTGGTGGCCAGCATGACTGCCTATTATAGTAATGGTCTCAAAAGAATGAGCGATGGTGGGGTTGTTTTGCCTATCAGAATGGTCTATAGTTTATACATAACTGGAAGGTTATAGGAGGATGCTGCATGTATTGCAGACACTTTTTGCTTTTGCTTGTTCTTTATGGCAAATTCCCTTTAAGGAGGTTTTGTTAAACCTAGCTATAAACAGTCAAAATACTTTCACAATGATCAATTCCTTAAGTTGGAATGTTTTTAACTGCAGTACATTTTCATTAATATATACAGTATGTTGCTAGTAAATATATTTCAGATACAATATTTAATTTGATTAGTAAATGTTTCTCAGGCCTATGCAGTTCCCTGATAATATCACTGCCTTCTGTCAGAGCATAACATGCAATAAAAGTCAACCTTCATTAGGGGATTAAAAAAAACAAAACTTTCTATTGCTAGGGCAACACTCTGTTCTGTTGGCTGGTATGCACACAAATATGTTCTTATGGTCTGATGCAAATCATGAGTTCCCAATATATTTTTATAAGATAAAACTTATTAACCACCTTAGCAATATGTTGGATTGTCACATGAATAATTTCTAAAGTTTGATCTAGTTTTCATTTAATTGTTCTAAGTTAATTTTAGAAAGTCATACACACACACACAACTGAGTTCTTTTAATCGTTTTACAACATTTGTTTTGTTGGTACTGAGTCTTCTTGCACTAGAGTATAACAGGGGTGCTGAATTTGTATCATTTGTAAACTATCACATGGTTGAGCCCAACACTTTAGAAAGCCTTTCCGTAAACGATGCAGTCTTATTTTGAGGCCCATTCAAATTGCATTGGTTGGGCTATGTCATACTTGCACTTTGTTACAAACCATGTCTTAATAACTAGTATTACTTACTTTACTTTCCTTCTTTTTAACATGGTACTATTCAAAAGTTATCAATAATCCATAGCACTCCTTAGTTACTTGTTGCCGGCAATCACACTTCAAAACGGTATGACGCCGACTTTGCGGTGCCACACTGGTTTGAAAAACTATTTCCTGCACTACTTTTGGCAATTTCAGGTTTGACTTGCATATACACTGTGTGCAGAATTATTAGGCAAATGAGTATTTTGACCACATCATCCTCTTTATGCATGTTGTCTTACTCCAAGCTGTATAGGCTCGAAAGCCTACTACCAATTAAGCATATTAGGTGATGTGCATCTCAGTAATGAGAAGGGGTGTGGTTTAATGACATCAACACCCTATATCAGGTGTGCATAATTATTAGGCAACTTCCTTTCCTTTGGCAAAATGGGTCAAAAGAAGGACTTGACAGGCTCCGAAAAGTCAAAAATAGTGAGATATCGTGCAGAGGGATGCAGCACTCTTAAAATTGCCAAGCTTCTGAAGCGTGATCATTGAACAATCAAGGGTTTCATTCAAAATAGCCAACAGGGTCGCAAGAAGCGTGTGGAAAAACCAAGGCGCAAAATAACTGCCCGTGAACTGAGAAAAGTCAAGCGAACAGCTGCCAAGATGCCACTTGCCACCAGTTTTGCCATATTTCAGAGCTGCAACATCACTGGAGTGCCCAAAAGCACAAGGTGTGCAATACTCAGAGACATGGCCAAGGTAAGAAAGGCTGAAAAACGACCACCACTGAACAAGACACACATGCTGAAACGTCAAGACTGGGCAAAGAAATATCTCAAGACTGATTTTTCTAAGGTTTTATGGACTGATGAAATGAGAGTGAGTCTTGATGGGCCAGATGGATGGGCCCGTGGCTGGATCGGTAAAGGGCAGAGAGCTCCAGTCCGACTCAGACGCCAGCAAGGTGGAGGTGGAGTACTGGTTTGGGCTGCTATCATCAAAGATGAGCTTGTGGGGGCCTTTTCGGGTTGAGGATGGAGTCAAGCTCAACTCCCAGTCCTACTGCCAGTTTCTGGAAGACACGT
>BLSH010422254.1:608827-627730 GCA_018402905.1 Glandirana rugosa
GACAGTAACCATCCTTCCCACTCTTACTCCTTCCCTCAACCTCATGGAAGGAGCAGAGAGAGGTACGATCCTGTCACAGAGATTTCTGATATAAGACAAACTACATCCTACCCTCCCTCCAATGGAACCGTACATTATCTCGGCTTTCAAACATGTCCCGCTGATGGCTTGAAAGGTCGAACTTCAACCTTATGCACCTAAAAAGGCTTTAGGTCAGATCCGGCAAGGAGTCCTCCGTCCGGTCTAACATCTCGGAATACAGCCCTTCTGGACAGGGGGGGAGTGAGAAGCCTTCCGTGTAGAAGGCCTCCTTCTTCTCAAACACAGGGATGTGCAGCTACTTCAGTCAGCTTTCACCTCATTTATCTGGAAGGGAAAGAGACCCAGAGTCAATCTCCGGAAGATGTGCCTTCCGAAGAGTGAGGGGGGGACAGGTCTTCCCGACATAAGGCTCTACAATCTGGCCTGCCTCCTGAGGAACGGCCTAGACTGGATTTCGGAAAAATCCACGTATTCCAACTTCAAGCTGGAAAGTTCGGTAGTCGCCCTGTACAAACTTTCGGCTCTATTACATGCCAAGGTAACCTCCCTCCCATCCTACATCAAACAGAATATAGTCTTTAGAGACACTGTCCTAGCATGGAGAGAGACGAGGAAGGTACTCCAACTCCCTTCCTCATTCTCACCCTTCCTACCAATGACAGGGAACCCCATGTTCCCCCCATCACACAATTCTCATGTCTTTTCCATGTGGGTATCTAAGGGGCTGACACGGGCCTCTCAAGTGCTGACCCCAGACCATAGATCGTTCAAAGCCTTCACGGAACTCCAGCGAGTCTACGGACTACCTCCAGCCCACTGCTTCAGCTACATGCAAATTAAATCTTACATTCGTTCCTGCATGGGTAGCCTACAAAATCCCTGTGCAACATCCTTTATAGACGATCTAGTCTCAGCAGGTAGTTACTCTATCTCCCAAATACATGGCCGCCTAACCCAACATAGAAGTGCCAAATATGCATCACAACAGTTCAGTCCCTGGGGTGTAGTACTAGAGGGTGCACAAGCATCAGAACAAATCCTCCAGGGCTACAAAAAGATATGCGCTTTAGTGACCACAGAAACTTGGAGGGAGACACAATTTAAGCTGGCCCACAGAGCTTATCTCCCAATGATCTTCTCCCCAGGGGACCCGACACAGGGTTCATGCCCGTGGTGTCACACAAGCAGACCGACCCTATATCACAGACTCTGGCTATGCCCCTCTATTTCAAACTTTTGGGATAAAGTGCTGACGCTTATAAGTAGCGTCAGCAGTGTCAAACCCCCTAAAGACCCTATTCTGTGCCTGTTCAGCGGAAGCCCCCAAAACACACCACCACCTACGGTGTCTACAACATACCCGGACTGGGCCCATCTATGCCTACTAGCGGCCAGACGATCAATCATGCAAGCATGGATTCATCAACATCCACCCAGCTTGGAACAGGTCAACAACATACTCCTCTCCCTACTTTACATGGAAAGGCAGGACATCATTAATATGAACTTCCTCCGTGTTAAGAAGTTTTTCGCGAGATGGAGGAGGTTCATAGAATACTCGCTCAACCCAACTGAGCTGAAAGACTTTATGTCCCCATTCAAACTATCTGAGTGGTATTTAAAATCTGACCTATCCAACTCCCTGGGTAAACTTAAAACCAGTGATTAAAATCCTGTCACGAGCATTACTGTTTACACCCCCTTGGCGTTCTACACCCTTTGACCTACCTGATTATCTTTACTAATTTAGTGCTGAGGCCTAGACAAGGAATACCAGTGACTTCCATGGTACCTGCTTCTCACCCTACAAGACACACCTAAAACAGTCAGTCAACCAAAACGCGCCCTATTTGATTGTAACCTGTTTTCTATATCACTCTACTTAGAGTGGTACATTGGATGTGCCAACCCTTTTTTGTTAAAATGCTATATCTTGAGGTATATCGTAGCACCAACCCAATCCATATCATTATTTGCCTCAAACCTCGATGTTGACCTGATGTATATTTTTTTTTTTTTTTTTTTGGAAAAATGTTCAATAAAAGCTGTTTAAAAAAGAAAAAAAAAAAAAAAAAAGATGTAAAATTCAGATGTACACCGTTCAGCCGGGGTATGCCCCATAGGCTGTGTTTTGTAATATCTACCCCAAATTCTTCAATAAAAAAACATTTAAAAAAAAAAAAACAACAAGAAACAGCGAAGCAATCAGTTTACATATCCTTGTACAGTGTAGTTTGTCTTGATAGTTATAACGGTCATGGGTCTGTATAGACGTCCAACATGTTTCGCCCGATAAGGCTTCTTCAGGGACTATAACAAACCAGAGCGTTTTACAAACCTAGTAAAAGACAATGAAGATGAGAACCGTACACAGAATAATGAGAATGCAAAATACATAACTTGATATATATTGAGTGAGATCAATTGATTTTTTGTACATCACCTCCCACTGTCCAGAGCTGCGCCCAAGCCAAAGGCCCAAAGTGTCCAACCAACTGACGCCACACCAAGAGGGGGGACAATGTGCATCCACAAACTGCCTCAACTTATGCCGACTATCGGACTGTAAAGGAAGGAAAAATATATATAGATGCAGTGTGCAAATGCAAGTACAGGGGAGAGGAGAGAAAATAGAAAAGAAAGAAAATGCAGAGAAGGGCAATACCTGGTAACAACACTTACAGGCGTTACTCTCACTTAGGGTAGACCCCCATCGAGTATTTCAGGCTTCCAACCTTGAGGGGCAAACTGTATGTAGTAGGTAGCTAAAAGTAACAAAAATAAGTAAAAGATTTGTTCAGCAGAGTTAAAGTTGGCAATAGCAAGTATGCCTAAAGTGTAGAGCATTAAACCATTCTAGTAGTCTCCAGATTGGAGTGTCTTTCTATAGAGATATCAATAAGCACAAGGCTAATATATTTGGTATAGTAAAGAAACAGTATAGGGCAATAGGAAAGAGGTACACTAGCCATCCTACATCGCCACTCATTTAAACAACATATAGGAGCCAACAATAATACATACTGCCGAATAGATCATATATATAAAGAGCATAAGAGAAGCCTAACAACATGCAAAGTACACACTATAAACCACATATGAAGACCATACCAAAGAGGCGCGATTGTATCTAAAGGGCGTCCACAAACAGGAACCGTTCAAACATATGAGTCGGCATTTAAAGGCAGCTAGCGCGCACCGCGTGTGACCCATAATGCCATGCAAGCCCAATCGAGGGGGCGTGCACAATGCACAGCACGCGGGGCTACAGGATCCGATCAGGGCGGCCATCGAAGCAAGGCGCAGGGCACCTAGGATGCCGCTAGGGGACAGTGGCAACCATCCGTGCGGATACACGAATGTCAACACCCGCCCGGACCAACAGAAGGGAGGCAAGCTCAAGGCAGCAAAGGAGATGGCACACCCGGACAGAAGGCAAATAATGCCAAAAAGAGTATATACAGTGCTCCAGAGATACATAAATACATTTTTAAGGCCAGAACAACAAAAGAAAAAACAAAAAGTAATAAAGCAATAATAATAATAAATGGTATTCAAATTAATATAATGTAACAATAGTTAATATCAGAAGGTACAAACATGTCATGTAAACATTCATATACAGATCAATTGACCAAAAGGAATATGATGGTTATGCTACATATATAACAATAGTTAAATAGTAAGCAGTTGAATAGTAACCACACATACTGGTTGCATTTGTTTTCCAATATAAGGAGCCAGATTCATATATTCATTGTGGGTGACAGACATTGTATGCACCCTTGAGGGAAGCTTATTAGATAGTTGACATATAGTAGATGCACAAAGGCCCATCAGGGTAATAAATCACAAGATTATAATGAAATGAATAGAGAAGGTTCATTTGACTACAGAGCATATTTAGCAATATTGAGTTTAGGAGCATACTTACAGATAACCCTAGAAAAGCAAAAGAAGATGGCAAGCAGCTCATCAATTTATTACCAACAGGAAAGGGCAATTCATTGAAAAATGTATCAAAAGTATTTCCTAGCACTCCAAATCCTCAAATTATTACTGCAAAAATAAAAACCGAAGTGATGATAACATAAAGCATCATCTATTGACCCTGATTTTTTTTTTTAATATAATTCAGATTTTCTGTAACATCTAATAGTGTTCAGTCAAAGTTTTTCTTGTTCTTCTTTGGTTACTTGAGAACTTTAGACTAGTGAAATAATTACTACATATGTTGAGGCCTTTTAACAATCACTCCCATCAAAGTCATCTATAATATGTGTAGAAAAGCTAATCACAGGTGCCAGTGGGCATGAAATATGTGCCTGTGTGCTATACACTTGGATAAAGAATGCATTCATCTTATTTCTAAAAGGAGCGTTTGTGTGACTAGTCATGTGTCCTAAGTACTGAACAGAATATCTTACTTAATTTGTCAAAATACTGCTGCATTTTATTACAGCCATCAAGTGCATATACTATATGCTTTATCCATTGTGCATGGATCAGACAACGCCTGTTAGTATCACATGTTTCAGGTGTGATGAGGCATTTGGAGAGCAGTTATAGAAATAAACAGTGTTTAAGTCACATGAACATTTCACAACTTCAGTCTGTCAACTGCATATTTTATAAAGCATTCATATGTTTAAAGCCAATCTGTGCTGCTATAAAACTCTAGAATAGCAACATAAAGTTAATGTTGGCTCCCCTTTCTGCTTCCCACTTTCTGTATCGGTTTAGGAATCAGAAACAGTGGAGGTCTTTTACTTAAAATTTCTCTAAAGTGGGAAAATCCTTAAAAAAATCTCTTTTGCGTCTCTTTTGTTAAGATAGTAAATTGCTTTAAAGCAATTTTGTCAAAACTTTATTTATCTTCAAACTTCCCTTTCTTTCCTAACCTAAAAGTGCTAAACTAAGCTTCTGTGCTTCTTATCACAGACGATAAAGGCTGTAAGTGTATAGTCCAACATCTCAAACTTAATAAATAGTAAAGGCTAAGTTCACCTTTGGGAGCATGTTACACCTATATTTAGGATGTAGTGACCTGACCTGAATCCGATTGAGCATTCATTTCACTTGCTGAAGACAAAATTGAAGGGAAAATGCCCCAAGAACAAGCAGGAACTGAAAACAGTTGCAGTAGAGGCCTGGCAGAGCACCACCAGGGATGAAACCCAGCATCTGGTGATGTCTATGCATTCCAGACTTCAGGCTGTAATTGACTGCATAGGATTTGCAACCAAGTATGAAAAAGTGAAAGTTTGATTTATGATTGTTAATCTGTCCCATTACTTTTGGTCCCTTAAAAAGTGGGAGGCACATATACAAACTGTTGTAATTCCTACACTGTTCACCTGATTTGGATGTAAATACCCTCACATTAAAGCTGAAAGTCTGCAGTTAAAGCACATCTTGTTCATTTCATTTCAAATCCATTGTGGTGGTGTATAGAGCCAAAAAGATTAGCATTGTGTCGATGTCTTAATATTTATGGACCTGACTGTATTTAGTGCAAAAGTTATAGTGTCTACAAACTAGGGTACATTTTCTGGAATTTAAGCAGCTTTTATTTTATGACTGCCTATCTTATTTCCTGAGGTGCTATAATGGAGGGCAGTACAACCCCCCCCCCCCCCAAATAACCCCATTTTGGAAAGTAGACATCCTAAGGAATTAGCTGAGAAGCATGTTGGGCCCATTGAATTTTTTTTTTTTTTGTCAAGTGATTGAAAAATGACAAAGTCACTGAAATTATATATTGCTCACACATGGCATGGGTATATGTGGAATTACATATGTGGAAAACTTGGGGCAAAATATAAAATATTCCATGGACTCAACATGCCTCTCAGCAAATAACTTGGGGTGTCTACTTTCCAAAATGGGGTCCTGGGGGGGGGGGGGGTTGCTATCTAGGCATTTCTTGGCCTCCACAACTGTGATAGGTAGTGTGGGGTGAATGCATACATTTTCGCCCTTAGAAATGCTAAAGGCGGTGATTGGTTTTTGCGGTCCTGTACGCAGATAGACTCACAAAAAGTCTCACACATGGGGTAGCCCTGTACTGAGGAGAAGCAGCAGAATGTATTTTGAGGTGTAAATCCACATATGCCCATGGCATGTGTGAGCAATGTATAATTTCAGTGACAACTTTGTGTATTTTTTTTTTTTTTTGTCATTTTATGATGATAGCTTGAGGTTCCCAACATTAGAAGCCTATGCCACACATCCCCCACCAAGTCTTTTCTGACACTTTTTGTTCACATGAAAAAATATTTTTTTTTGCTAGAAAATTACTTTGAACCCCTAAACATGATATATTTTTCAAAGCAGAGGCCCTACAGATTAAAATGGTGGGTGTTGCAATTTTTTTTTCACAAAGTATTTGCGCAGCGATTTTTCAAATGCAATTTTTGTGGGAAAAAAAACTTTTTTGAATTTTAATGTACAAAAACACACTATATTGCCCAAATAGTTGACAAAATAAAAAAATATGATCTCATGCCGAATATGTAGACACCAAACATGACATGCTTTAAAAATAATGTATACCCGCTCAGCGGCGACAAACTATATACATCTTTAAAAACCTTTACAGGTTACCACTTTAGATCTGCAGAGGAGGCCTACAGCTAGAATTACTTCCCTCAATCTTTTTATTGTTATCACGGGAAATGTAAATATCCTCTATGATAAAAATAGGTAGTGCCGTATATATTTTTTTAAATTTGGGGTCTATTAGACTCTAGATCTCTCCTCAGCCCTTAAAGCATCTGACCACACCAAAATCAATGTGATAAGAAGCTTCCCCAATTTCTCAATGGCATGGTTTATATCCGACAAAATCAAAGTCATAAAATGCTCATAGCCTCTGGTATCTTAGGCCATAGAGATGATTGGAGCCATTCTAGTCTGCAATCAGCTCTATGGTCAGCTGTTGGAACCACCGGCTGCATTCTCAGGTTCCCCAGTGGGACAGGATAGCCCAAGAAAATCATGGAAGATGGCTGGAGGGGGGGCATTCCCCTCCCACTGCTTGTAAAAGTAGTCTATCAGCTACTAGGATTGCTTTTACATGAAAGCCGACCGCTGGCTGAAAAGAATGATACCTAGATGATACCTATAACTGCAGGCATCATTCCAGTATAACCACTCAAACACCAGCAACATACTAATGGTGGTCCTTGTTGGGCATATGATGTAATGTTCTTTTTTTCATGCAGCCTGTGGGTTAAATGATAAAAAATTATCAATCGGTGGGTATGCCCACCATTAGGAAACTGCCCTTCATCCACCCACTTCTAATGGTGGGCATAGCCCCTTTTTAAAAATATATACCGGAGCATAGGAACAATCTGCCCCAATTTTCACCCCTGCCCCTATGCTCCTGTATATATGTTCTTTTTTAACTGTGGTGGTGAAATCACCTCCAACAGCACTGGAGTCGCTGCTTTATATATGGTGGGAGCAAACGCTGTTGTTGTCACCCTAAATAAATCAGCACTGCAGCTGCCGTACCTGAAAACCAAATAAAGATTAATAAAACAGAGTAACGTAATAACCTTCCCGCTAAGAAGAAAAAAATAATTAAACATTACATGAAAACATTATAAAAAATTACATACCTGCAAAACAAAACATGATAATAAACAGCAACAAATCATTACAGGTATGCATAAAAAACAATAGAGAGAGCAATAGAAAGAGAATATAGAGAAAATAGAGATAGAAAAACAAGAAAACATACAACTGTTTTTGGATTTTATTTTATATTTTTGTTACGCTTTTTTTTTATAACAGTAAACAGTAAAGGTTAGGGTCTCTAAAAATAAGGTGACATCTTTGGAGACCCTGTGAACGTGTGCTCTATTCCTGTATAGTGATGTTCCCTACACTAATACTCGCTCTAAACCGTCACCGATGCAGAGACCAGGCTGGTGAAAACATGATCAGCAATAATAACGGCTGTCACACCTGTATCCGCATCGTCGGCAGACACAGCATCTTTTTTGAGGGGTGCTTGGTTGGTAGGGGTACCAGGGATGGCATGTGGAAAATGCTGTTCATGCAGCCGGTTCACTGCATTTGAATTGGGAACATGGGGTGCAGAGCCAGTTGGATACGGCAGGGCTCTGATGATCTCTTCCTGGAATTGAAGGAGAGGTCCAGTCTGTCCTGATGCTTTGTATAGAACATAAGCATTCAGCATAACCAATTGGAATAAGTAAACAGACAATTAAGTACAGCGCCAATAACAAGTCATTGAGGTCCACCCCTCCCATATTTTGGTTATATTCGTGGACACAGAGGGGTTTCTCCACAATACCAGTCGCCGTTGTAATTTGGACAGCCGTGTCTGCGTGAAGGGAGGAAAGAACGAAAACATTATTTGTATACCTCCACTTCACCGCGAGCAAATTACTACTTCTCAAGCAGGCTCTCTCCCCCGTCTAAGTAGGTATTCTACCAGCCGTTGGGGAAAGCTCCGGCGATTAGATTGCACGATGCCACATGTGCCAATTTGGTGATCAAACAAGTGACTAAAAAGTGGCACACTTGTGTAGTAATTGTCCACGTACCCCTTTCTGGATAAGGGTGACACCAAGCTCCACACAATTTTGCCAGTGCTCCCTATGTAGTCTGGGCATCCTTACGGCTCTACGTGACTATCTTTGCCCTCATAAACCATAAAGCTACATGTATAGCCTGTGGCCCTGTCACAGAGCTTATACATCTTGCCCCCGTATCTGGCACACTTGCTTGGGACATACTGTTTGAAAGCAAGACAGCCAGCAAATTTAAACAAGGACTTGGTTGGGAATAAAAAGTGCTGTGATCTACTGATTGAAGTGCTTTATGAGGGGCAGAATTTTGTAGAGCCGGTCATATTCAGGGTCACCCCATGGATGACACAGTTCATTGTTGTTGAAGTGCATAAACCGCAGGATCTGCTCATATCGTGCCCTGGCCATGCAAGCAGAGAAAACATACATATGATGAATTCAGTCAGTGGACCAATATAACCGCAATTCAGGTTCGTTATGTATGCCCATGTTGAGGGTAAGGCCCAGAAAGGTCTTCAATTCGGAAACTGTAATTGGTTCCCAATCTCTGGCAAGTGACAAATTTGGATTAGCAGTGATGCATTGACCAGAATATAAATTGCTTTGGTTCACAATAGATCTATAGAGATCTTCGGTGAAAAATAGCGAATAAAAATCAATGGGCATAAAGTCAACTGTATTCACCTGAATTCTGCGCTGCATCAGTGGTGGGTTGCCAATCAGGGTTTGCAAGCACGGCAGGAAGGGCACTATGCACTCTGCGGGCCTGTGTTTGTCTTCTTCATGGCTGCGGGAGACTACTTGTGCTAACCAGACCACTTGAACTGCACTTATGGGACTCGCCACGTCACCAAGTGTTACTGCAGTGCTGGTTATATGACCAGGGTGTACTAGGCCGCTGGTGCTTGCCAGGTTAACAGAAGGAGTAGCGGCACTAGTACTGGTTCTTTGATCCATATGAGAGCCCTGCAGTTCTTGCACCTCAGCGACAGTAAAATGGAATCTGGTACGCCTGACCTTAGCAGGGACCTCTCTGTCATCAGAGCTATCAGACAGGGAGTCGCTGTTGTCTATGGGATCATATGATGAGCCTGAATCTGACAGTGAGGCTTCCCCGTCGCTCTCAACTGTCATGTTGAACAACGCGTAGGCCTCTTCACCTGTGTACCTCGGATTTGACATGTTGACCTCTAAAAAAAAGCAAAAAAGCGCTCCTGGTTGTTAGAGCCTATTTCAAGTCGCTACCAAAATCACTGTCAGATTTTGCAGGGATCGAGTGAGATCTCTGCGAACATGGCAGATATGTGTTCTGTGTTTGGTAAGTGTCAGCGATCTTTTGATCCTGCACTTGGGTGGGCTGGGCTGGATGGAGGGGCTAAATGCAGGTGCTAGCAGGTATCTGGGCTGATGCCACTAACGCCACGTTTTTTAGAACACTAATCTAGTGGGGATGCTAATATATATCTGATCAGATCAGATATTGATCTATTCAGTTACTGCAATAGTATTTAACACCTATCTAATGTGTGTGTGTGCATGTCAGAGTACCTAACTAACTGGCCCTGTCTGGTGTTTACGCTGACCCTAATGCACGCTAAAACCTAACTGAGGTCACCGCTGGGCGATCGGGGGTTAAAACCTATAAAAGGTGTGTATATATATATATATATATGTGCCCCTTGATCGCCTTTTATAGACGGCAATCTGTGGAATAGAGTCACACTGCAGCAGTAAATATATGGTACGTGGTCGGGAACCCATTAAAAACAGCATGGCCATGCAGGGCTCTGCCCACACGGCTGTGTAATTCATTCACAGAGTTCTGAGAATGAATGAACTTCAACAACAGTCTGCCATTGTGGCAGAGGGTTTGTAGTTCTCAAGCAAACTGTGAGCATTCTCGTAGCTCATTGATCTTCCTGCTTTACAGTAACTGTCTGCACATATGGAAGGTATGGGCAGATAGCTATAATGAGAGTCTGCAGGAGCCTGGCATTGCACCTGTGATCTATTGATCATGGATACAATGCTTTCCAGGCTCCTGCAGAAAATAAATAATGCATGCACACTTTTTTCAGCAGAACTATGTGCATTTATTATTTTTTCCTAAAAAAGTGAACTTATACTTTAAATATGTGTATAAAGTACAATTAAAGAACAATTATCACAAATGATACACGGGAATTTCAACAATCATAATCTGCTATAACCAAAAATAAGTGTCCTCCAGCCCCGTGGAGCCATATTAGTGTTCTAAAATCATCTTCAAAGTGTGTGGGAAAACCCTGTTTCAGCCGCGTGGAGCCAACACTAATATGGCTCCACGCGGCTGAAACAGGGTTTTCCCACACACTGTGAAGATGATTTTAGAACACTAATATGGCTCGACGCGGCTGAAACAGGGTTTTCCCACACACTTTGAAGATGATTTTAGAACACTAATATGGCTTCACACGCCTGAAACAGGGTTTTCCCACACACTTTGAAGATGATTTTAGACTACTAATATGGCTTCACACGCCTGAAACAGGGTTTTCCCACACACTTTGAAGATGATTTTAGAACAGTAATATGGCTCTATGCCCCTGCAATAGGCTTTTCCCACACACTTTGAAGATGATTTTAGAACAATAATCTTTCCCTTAAAGCAACAGCTGTAGACTTTCCCTGTACAACTTGGAGATGATTTTAGAATCCAAAATAATCTCCTAGTTCTATAGGGAGAGGTTCCTACTGTTGCTTAAGGGGACAGATTATTGTTTCTTGCACAAAATTAAAAAGTGCATCTATATTGCTGGTTTAAAAAAAAAATTCCAAAAACTAAATTTGCGGCCAGCGGTGCATTTCTTGCACAAAAATAAAAAAAACAGTGTTGGCTACCTCCTCCTCCACCACCACTTTCACCGCCTCCTCAACCTCCAACTCCACATCCTCCTCCATTTTTGATTTTTTTATGTGATTTTAGCTTAAAAATTATTTCAAGTTATTTCCCTATCCCCATTTCTTTGTAGGCACTTGTCCGACCCTTACCCCCATTTTCCTTCCTTTTGCAGACCTCTAGGACTTTCCAGGTTACAGCCATTTTTGTGCCTAAAAGTTCAAGTCCCCATTGACTTCAATTGGGTTCGGGGTCCGGGTCAAAGTTCGGGTCAAGTCCAGACCCGAACCCGGACTTTGTCCTGAAGTTCGGCTGAACCAGCAGAACCCGAACTTCCAGAGGTTCTATCAACTCTAATAAGAACGTGTCTGAGACGAGACTAGCAACGTTCTCCAGGCTACAAGAAAAGTATGAATAGAGGTTGGAATGGTTTTTAGCTCTCAGGGTTTCCAAGCATCAAGTAAAAGGCAATGTAACATTTCCTCCAGGGATTAAAGTTGATTCTAGGTACACTCAAGGTTAGAGTTGAGCGAACCCGGTAAAGTTTGGGTCCGTACCGAACTTTCGGGTGTCCGGGAACCGGACCCGAACACGGACTTTTCAAAAAAAGTCCGGGTTCGTGTCCGGGGTTCTGGTAATTTAATAAAAGTTTTTAAAATTGTTGTAAAAAAGTCCTGGAAAGTCCTAGAGGTCTGGAAAAGGAAGGAAAATGGGGGTAAGGGTCGGACAAGTGCCCTACAAAGAAGGTCTCCCGTTATGACCCCCTTAGACTTTTATCTTTGGGCTCATCTGAAGGCAATTGTCTATGCTGTGAAGATACGAGATGTGCAGCACCTGAAACTACGGATACTGGAAGCCTGTGCTAGCATTTCTCCTGCGGTGTTGCTATCAGTGTGTGAAGAGTGGGAGAAGAGGGTTGCATTGACAATCCAACACAATGGGCAGCACATTGAACACATTTTATAAGTGGTCAGAAACTTTTAAATGACTCATGAAAGAATAAAGTTACATTAAAACCAAGCACACCATTGTTTTTCTTGTGAAATTCCCAATAAGTTTGATGTGTCACATGACCCTCTTCCTATGGAAAAAACAAAAGTTGGATTCAAAATGGCCAACTTCAAAATGGCCGCCATGGTCACCACCCATCTTGAAAAGTTTCCCCCCTCACATATACTAATGTGCCACAAACAGGAAGTTAATATCACCAACCATTCCCATTTTATTAAGGTGTATCCATATAAATGGCTCACCCTGTACAATAATCTTCAAACTGTGTGTGAAAACTATAAATTAGCGTAGAGAAGCCATACCACTGTTCTTAGAACAGTGGTATGGCTTCTCTCTGCTATTTTTTAGTTTTTACACACAGTTTGAAGATAATTGTAGAACAGTGATATGATATCACTGTTCTACATTGTAGAACAGTGATATCATATCACTGTTCTACATTGTAGAACAGTGATATGATATCACTGTTCTACAAATATCTTAAAACTGTGTGTGAAAACTATAAATTAGTGGAGAGAAGCCATACCACTGTTCTAAGAACAGTGATATGAATATCACTGTTCTTAGAACAGTGGTATGGCTTCTCCCCGCTAATTTATAGTTTTCACACACAGTTTGCAGATGTGCTAAGAACAGTGATATGGCTTCTCCCGGCTAATGTATACTTTTCACACACAGTTTTAAGATGATTGTAAGACTGAGTGTAGACTTTGTCCCGAAGTTTGGCCGAACCAGCAGAACCCGAACTTCCAGAGGTTCGATCAACTCTACTCAAGGCATGTCTAGGGTTAGCTGAAACCAGCGTTTAAGCTGATTTAAGCAGGTCGCTGTAAAGTAATCTGCTAAATCAACAGATCCAATTCCTCCTGCCCATCTATGCTTAAGGATGATAGAATGTGACAGTCTAGCTTTTTTTCCATTCCAAAAAAGTTGCTTATAGAGTTTGTTAAGAGTTATTAATATTTTGGGGGGATGGGAATCTGGAGGGCCCGAAACACGTATAAGATTTGAGGTAGGAGTTTCATTTTAAAGGAGGCAAGCCTGGCAGTCCAAAATAGATTAGGGTTTTTCAGACGGTAGGTTTCCATAGCAACCTTGTCTGTCAGGGGTTTGTAATTTAGGTCCTCCATGTTAATAGGTTTAGGAAATAAAGTTATTCCAAGATAAGGGATTGCTCTGTCATCCCATGTATAAGGGAGAAGTGATTGTAAGTGTGCTTTTATGGAGTGCTTGATACCTAAGTCAAGGATAAGGGATTTGCCATAGTTGATGTTATAATATGATATGGAGCTAAAGGTCTATAAGACTTCATGTGCACGTGGGAGATTAGATGAGTGAGAAGCAGAATCATACAATCAGTGAATAGCTGAATGATGTTTTCTTTGGATGGAAGTAAATCCTGAGGGTGAGACCTAATCATTTCAACCAAAGGTTTAATAGGGAGATTAATATTCATCGGTGAGAGTGGGCAATCTTGATGGGTGCCATTTGAGATTAGGAAGGCTTTGCATAACATCTTGGATATGCAAACTTGTGCTGAGGGACAAGAATATAAGGCCATAATGGCATCATATGTAAACCCGCTAAAACCAAATTAGACAAGGGTGTGTGACATATATGACCAATGAATTTGGGCGAATGCATTGTCAGCATAAATGGATAGCAATAGGGAATGTTTTAAGAGTGGAGTTTGCATAATGTATAATATTTACTATTCTTCTCATGGCATCTGAAGTCTGTCTGCCTAGTGTAAAGCCTTACTGGTCAGGGTTGAATAGTAAAGGAAGGATTTTAAGCAGAGTAGCAATTCATTTGGCAGATATTTTTACATTCCCATTTCACAAGGAAATGAGAGAAATTTTGGGGCACTGTAAGATCTTTTCAGGCTTCGGAATGGTTATTATAAATGCTTTTAGTATCTCTGACAGAAAAGCATAGGTTGTAGCAGCTCTGGTAAAACATTGGCTAAATGAAGGCATAGTATACTGTTTTTTGAAAGGCTTTATAGTATTCGGCTACAAAGCCTTCTGGTCCTGGGGATTTGCCAATTGGTAGTGTTGATAAGTTTAAGGATTTCTTCAGAAGTAAATGGTGCAATAAGATCTTGGAGTTGGGTTGGAGTTAAGGAGGGCAAATTTAATTTATTCAAAAAAATAATAGCAGAGTCTAAGGGTTGGGAAGTAGAGGGGTCATCTTGTAAGTTATATAAGGAACTATAATAACTGTTGAAAGAGTTAACAATATCTTGAGGGTTAAGTATTTTTTGTTTGGTATCTGGGTGATAAAGGAAGGGGATTTTGGTTTTGGCTCTTTGAATCGCTATTCTCCTAGCAAGAAGCTTGTCCATGCTATTGCCAGAGGCATAAAAGTTTTGTTTTAGAACTTTTGCATATTTGCCATGAAGGTCTAGAAGTATTAATGCACTCTCCTATATACTCTCCTATATCCACTTGCCGACCGCCCACCGCAGTTTGACGGCGACAGAGTGGCTCGTTACCGCGATAATTAGTGCTGTGAGTGCACGCCACCGGAGGCACGCCCACTGTGTCCGGGGGGGCGCAGGGAACGAGTAGAGCCAACTCAATTGCCGCTGGCTACCCACAATGGCCCCCTCGTAACGAGAGAATGGAGGTCCGTGTAAGTAAACACGGATCTCCATTCTTTTAGAGGGGGAAGGGCTGTGATCATAAGCTTCCTGCATATGGAAGCCGTGATCACTCCCTCCCCCTAGCCAGGGCAGCCCCCATACAGTTAGAACATGCCCAGGGAACACAGTTAACCCTTAGAGTGCCCCCTACAGGTGAACCCCTTCACTGCCAATGGCATTTACACAGTAATCAGTGCATTTTTATAGCATTGATCGCTGTATAAATGCCAATGGCCCCAAAAAAGTGTCAAAATGGTCTGACATGTCTGCTGCAAAATCACAGTACCGCTAAAAATAGCAGATCGCCACCATTACTAGTAAAAAATAATTATATTTGATCCATGCTCATTGTACACCTCTTACCTATATGTCTACTGTTTTGGCATCCTACGTTATATTTGCTTTTGAAATTCAATAAAAAAGTATTGACCAAAGAATCGAATGAAGTTGCTTAAATACTACCATATACAGTATACCGTATGGCCAGCATAAGAGTGAACCTAGTTCACTCACTAAGGATAAAAACTTGAAACTCATGGAAATCTTCCATTTTCAGGCTAAAAATGGAAAAACAGATGTCTTTGTAAAAATGTTAATACCTTTCTGGTTCTTGATCAGACTTAGATTTACCTTTATGTTTTATAGGCAGAAGAAAATGAATATATGATGTTCTCACATATATGTTTTCCACTACTTCATATATATCAGTAATTTTTTTCTTTGTTTATTCAAAATGGCATGACAAATAATGGAAAAATTTAATTTTACAATACATTCAATTCTAACAGTGCAATTTCTACATAATTATTTATACATTTTTTTCAAAATTAATTCACAGTATTAACAGGTAAATATAACACATGTTAAAGACCATTGTCATTTGAAGCTTTGAATTTAATTAAGCATAAAGAAAAAAAAATATATATATATGCTTTGCTCAGTGATACATGCAGCATGCTAGTTAATTGGTTGCATTTTAATTAGAAAAATCCTACAATTATGTTAGGTCTTTAGCCCTAGAGGACAAGTTGGAAAGCTTAGCTCCAGAGATGCCAGATCCTGCTAACAGAAAGACTTTAGAGAGATGAGACGTGTATATGATTTTTATTTTAATGCATAATTAAATGTGTGTGTGCCATCTACAATAGCAACCACATTCATAAAAGGATTCAATTTCAAATGCATATTTTCTTATTTTAAACTAAGCTTTGTACATTACTAAACATATGTATAGAATTTAGGAACTTTGTATTTCCGCTTTTAAGATGTAAAATTGATTTCTACCATATGCTTGGCATTTTTATGAGTTTGTTGAAGCAGTTTCTATATCAGTGCAAACTCATATCCTAGTTGCTGGAATAAAACTTGGAATCTACTTGTAAGCCACCAAGAGGAGTCACAAACTGCTAAAATAGTATTTATACCTTTGGATAATCATTTGAAACATGTTTTTGTGTGGAGGGGCTCTTTTTTTAAAGTAGTTGAATGCATTTGATTCATCCTAATAAAATATATACTTCAGCGCCAACATATAAGGGTGCTTTAAAAAACGTAGATCAGCTGCAGTGCTCAACTTGCTAATATGGCAAATACAATAGAATATAAAGAAATAACACCGCGCTAGTATCACATAAAAAAAGACATGCATCCACCGTTTTCAGCCAATCAAAACGGGCCGTCTTCAGGAAGCTTCCTGAAGACGGCCCGTTTTGATTGGCTGAAATGCATTGAGGCTTATCCATGTCACGGTGATGCACATCCACCCACGACCAAACACAGGGAATCGAGCCATGCTGTTCTGCAAACAGCTGACACAATACAGGTCCAATTTCCCTTAATAAATCATCTGCCTCACACACCGGGTGCCAGGATGATCAGGCACCACACAATGTGAGTACATTTTAGCAACCTTTTTAGACATTAAACAAACATGATTATGGTGTTGCGCAATGAAGTTTTTTTATTGCATTACATACATCATATTGATGAGGGGATTTTAATCTGAGAGCCGGAAGCCTACCGAGACCAGCAGGGGTCACCTCACACACGCGATTGACTGCACTAGAGATAGTGGGTCAACTGCAAGGGGTAAGTGTACATCCACGTGGGGCACCCTGTATGAGCATGTCTAAGGCACCTTTAATGTATAAGCACTGAACACTTGATTCACCTTCACTTGGGGCTGTGTTTATGGACTTTGTTATTCATGAGTACAAATCATTTTTTATGTGATACTAGCGCAGTGTTATTTCTTTATATTCTATTTGATTCATCCTGTTCTATATACAGTATTTCAATTCCTTTGACCAGTACTTTTACCATTTTCATCCTAGTGTCATTCTTAGGTTGAAAAAGATACATGTCAAATGTGTAGAACCATTATTAATATACAAAAAAACTGTATCCTCAGGACCATTAACCCTAGCCTAATGTTTCCTTAATTGTGGCATATGTATTTCTGTGGGTACCTTCCAGGCTCAGGAATTATGTGCAGAATTATTATTTGAAAAATATTTAAACTCTGAAATAACTTATCAGGTAGCATAAAGGGCATGGCAAAGCAGTTTGTATAGGTTTATATGTGTTCTTGTGGGCACTTTAAAGATGACAACATCCTAACTGGAAAATGCCTGTATAGGCATGTTGTACAGGTACACATTTTTAACATTGCAGGTAATGCTCAGACATGGCAAAGGTTGTTATCAGGGTACACAATTAAAATGTGTCATTCGGCTTGCTTTTGCAGGGTAAGAAATATTTCCTAATCCTTAGGGACAACCACGTAAATCCCCAATCATCCTTCTTTCATGTAATATTTATAAATGTATTGAACCATTTATATTTTATTTGTATAACTCCTTAATGATCAGTTCTTCTTGTTCCCTTTCAAGTTACAACATAATTTATATGAATTATATCAGGCATCACTAAATGGCGGAGCTGGATGCGGACCGAGTTTCTGTCCCATCCAGACCACAGCGGTTCAACATTTAGGAGCCGGCTCTTCTCCTCAGTGGCCACCGCCATCATCACACGAGAGCAGAGAGTGGGAGGCAGCCACTGGACAATGCTAGCCAGAGAGTGGGAGATAAAGCAGCTTTGGAGAAAGAGTGGGAGCTGCAGGAGTTAACTTCTCAAGTGTCCCAGCAGGTGATTGGTTGTTAAGGTGAAGGGCAGTCCTAGCAACCAATGACCTGCTGGGACACTTGAAAGTTAACTCTGGTAGCTCCCGATCCCGCCCTCCATCCAAAACTGCTGTATCTCCTGCTGTCTAGAGTTGTCCCGCCTTCTACTCTCTGCTCTGTGTACCTGAGAAAGGTAGGAGAGTGAAGGGGCAGAACTGAGGGGGGCTACAATATACAATATGGGGGGACAGAATTAGTGGGAGGTAAAGCTAAGCAGGGCTGCAATGTAAATGGGGGGACAGAGCTGTGGGGGTCTGTAATTTTAATAAGGGGGCAGAGCTATGGAAGCAAAGCTGAGAGGGGTTGCAATATAAAATAGAGGAGCAAAGCTGAGGCGGGCTGCAATGTGAATGGGAGGGGCAGAGCTGAGGGGGCTGCAATGTGCATGGGGGCAGAGCTGAGGAGGCTGCAATGTGAGTGGGGGGGGCAGACCTTAGGGGGCTGCAATGTGAATGGAAGGCACAGCACTGAGGGGGCTGCCATGTGATAGGGTGCAGAGCTGAGGAAGGCTACAGTGTGAATGGGGGAACAGAGTTGAAGGAGGCTGCAATGTGAAAGGGGAGGAACAAAACT
>BLSH010422254.1:645666-666094 GCA_018402905.1 Glandirana rugosa
TTGATTTTCGACTAACTCATGATACGTGTCGATGTGGTATAAAACACACGTGGTTAAAATAATTTAGAGGGGGAAACCCAGACTATGTCTAAAATTTGTCTTAATCTCGGGTGTTATCTGAGTTTAGTGGTACTTTTTTATTTGTTTTTTTACGCTTTAGTGGGATTGTTGGATATGGTCTAGGAACTAAACTAGTACTTCGGACCGATCAGTCGTTTCCCTCTACTGTTCACACACGAGGGAGGAGTCGGTATGGTCCAGTGTACAGGAGTTGTACCCCCCACGTGTTCTTGTCACTATAGTATAGTCACTATATTATAGTGACAAGACTTTTGGTGAAACTACAGCATAGAGAAGAACAGGCATATGGTTTCGCTCTTCACACACAGTTTGCAGATGTTTTCAGAACAGTGATATTATATCACTGATATGATATCACTGTTCTTGTGCACCCCCCATGTTGAGGACATGTGACCTGGTATGGCTGAGGAGGGAGCACACACTTGTCATCTCCCTTTGCTGACTAGCCAGGCTTCATGATCAAATCAAGGATCTGGTATAGGTTGTTAGGGTGATTTCGCATTTTTTTGTTTATTTTTTCATGGTGATTTGAGTCTATTGTGGGCTCTAATTCTGTTTAAAATCTGTATCAGACCCAAAGGGGGAGATTTAATAAAATTGGTGCACACAAAATATGGTGTAGCTGTGCATAGTACTCAATCAGCTTTTAGTTTTTTTTTTTTTTTTTTGTGAAAGCTTAACTGAACAAGCTGAAGTTAGAAACTGACTGGTTACTATGCATAGCTGCACCTGATTCTGTGTGCACCAGTTTTAGTAAATCTTCCCCATAATGTCTGATATGTATTTTGGGGGCACCACTACACAATTTTTTTTCATTCATGTAGGATGTGCTACAGCAAAAGTGACATTTACAAAACACAAAACAGCTCACAGATCCCTCCAAATGTCCCTTAAAATACATAGCAGACCTTTGGAGTGATCTCTGTGCTGTATTTCTCTTTATTTTTTTAAAGAATCCAGCAATGAAATGTCTGTCAGTCAAAATCAGTCAGCCAATCAGGGGAGAGAGAGGGTGGGTCTGGAACGGGGCTCTATGCCTGAATGGATACACAGAGCTCTGACTCAGCTCGGTGCCCCCATAAAGAGCTGCTGGCTAAGGAGGCGCTCACCAGAGGGAGGGGCCAGAAGAACAGAAGCAGGACCCAAGAAGAGGAGGGTCTGGGCTGTTCTGTGCAAATACAACTGCACAGAGGAGGTAAGTATAACATGTTTGTTATTTTTTTTAAAAATGAGCCTTTAAAATCACTTTAAACACTTTTTTCACTGCTGCTGCAGCACTTTCTGTTCATCAGAGAGATGTGCCCCTTCACAGGCAGAATTAGATCATATCTCATGTATGTTATTTAACCTCCAGCCATCCGCGCTATAGCCGAATGACGGCTACAGCGCAGCTCTAAAATGCCGGGAGGACATCAATAGATGTCCTCCCATTTGGCTAGCGCTGAGCGCGCTCCCGCGGGCGCGAGCGGCACGTGAACGCGCCGCCGCACGCTGCGGGAGCGTGCCCACGGGTCGGGCGGACCTAATGTCCGCCGGAGACCCGCGATCTCCTTACAGAGAGGAGGAACGGGGAACCACCGAAGTAAACATGGCGGTTCCCCGTTCTGTGAGGGGGGCATGACAGATCTACTGATCCCTGTCACTGGGATCAGTTAGATCTGTCATGCCCCTGTCAACCCCGCCCCCCCACAGTTAGAACACACCCAGGGAACATAGTTAACCCCTTCACTGCCCCCTGCAGGTTAACCCCTTCACTGCCAATGACATTTACACAATAATCAGTGGATATTTACATTTCTGATCACTGTATAAATGTCATTGGTCCCAAAAAAGTGTCAAAAACGTTCGACATGTCTGCCCCGATATCGCAGCACCGATAAAAATCGCAGATCGCCGCCATTACTAGTAAAAAAAATAAATAATAAAAACGCCATAAATCAATTTCCATAGTTTGTGGGTGCTATAACTTTTGCGCAACCCAATCAATAAACGCCGGTTGCGATTTTTTTAACCAAAAATATGTACAAGAATATATATCAGCCAAAACTGATGAATAAATTTGTTTTTTTATTTTTTATTTTTGGATATTTACTATAGCAAAAAGTAAAAAATATTGTTTTTTTTTTCAAAATTGTCGCTCTTTTTTTGTTTATAGCGGCGATCAGAAATGACGCAGAGGGGATCAAATACCACCAAAAGAAAGCTGTATTTGTGGGAAAAAAAAGGACACAAATTTTGTTTGGGTACAACGCCGCACGACCGTGCAATTGTCATTCAAAGAGCGACATCGCTGAAAACTGAAAATTGGTCCGGGCAGGAGGGGGGTTTAAGTGCCCAGTAAGGAAGTGGTTAAAGGAAATGGGCATTTTCATTGTTTCACTTTAAGCATTTAAAAAAATCACTCCTCTGTGCCAAATTGATTTTTTTTTTTTTTTTGCATTAGCACATATTCCCCAAGGCAGTGCCCCTCAATGCTATTTTTTTTAAACCCCTTTGCTTATTAGCACAAAAAAAGGCATTTTTAATTTGGCAGATTCAGCTCCTCTTAAACTATTAACTTGTGGGAGCAACATTGATAGAAGTACTATTTACTGCAACCTGACAGAGGAGAAGGAAGTCAGGGACAAAATGGAAGTAGGAGTAGATAATGTATACACACAGGGTTGATATTGAGGGGAGAGTTCAAACCAAACCTAACGGTGTTAATGCTAGGGCGGTAGATATATTGGTGCTTACAATGGAGTCAAAGATTCATTGGGGTACTGAAGGAAAGATATGCATTATACAGAATGAGTCAAGTTGGAATGTCATGCATGCTACTGTATGTATATGGTATATACATATATTTGTCTGTATGTACATTTTTAAATTAATAGTCTTCATCTTTCATACTGCGTTAATTATATTATTGCTTTTTTTTAATCTCTACCTTTTGGAAAATGACAGCTTGAGCACATAAACAGAGATTGGCTTAATTCCCTTTTGGAGGACAGTCTCATGCTAAAAGGGTTAATATTATGCTTATGTTACAGTGCATTAAAAGCTCTAATTAAAACAGCATTACATTCCCATCTGCCAATCTCCAGTAATCTTCTCTAATTGCAGTAATTAAACTATATTTACATGTTCAGAATACTTGTAATTTAGCAAATTGCACTCTCTACTCTACATTTAATCAAACAACCAGTTCCAGTGTATTTAGTGTGGAAAGAGTAATTTCAGTGTTTTGATTACTATAGCAGATTTGACAGAGTAAGTGCCCCTCTACTAGAGGCTTTGAAAAGGAATGCAAACATGGAATATAGTCATGGTTTTTGATTGCCAAGTGAATGCCTAATTGCATGTTGCAGGATTAACTGTTAAATTACAGTACCTCTCTTTCAGAACAGGCTAAGGTTCACCTTGTTTTGTTTAGTAATAGGCAGTTAACACTGCTTTCATATGTGATTACATCATATGAATCAGAAGGAAACCAGAAATTTCACCAGGAGGAACAAAATAAAAACTCGTAGACAGATCAAAGGTATTGATAACTAATGAAAGTAACATGGATCACATCAGTTTCTATTGCTGACTTTCTTAAATGTTATCCCTGAAGAGCACAAATTGTAGTATACTGTTGGCTCAAAGTCATTTTAACAGAATTATTAGTGTTGGTAATAGTGCTGAGAAATATGCTTCCTGGGACCTTGGTGGAGGACTAAGGAATATATATATATATATATATATATATATATATATATATATATATATATATATATATATATATATATAACAAAGTCAAACCAGACTATTAGAGTAATACATTATATGCCAAATAAATAAAAATGTTTTTGCCTTTTTTCCCAAAATTTCAAATGCTTCCTTCATTATTTAAAAATGAAAGGTACTGTGGCTTAGATATTGAGAAGGAAGTGGTGGCTGTCCATTATGACTGGCTGTTAGGAGAATGAAAATAAGACCAACAATTGTAAGCTTTAGAGCATAACTAAAAGCAAAAGTCTGTTTTTGTTTTGGGCAGAGTGGAGAGGGATTAGAACCTCTGTCAGGTTTTTATTGTTGTCTGTTCCCCCCGTTAGGGACATTCACCCTCTCTATTTCTTATGCTTACCTCTATTATCGAAAGTGAAAGAAAATCACAGAAAAGTAATGAAAGGGAAATCTATCTATTTCTTATTCCCACCTAGCTTATCCCTCCCTACTTAGTACCTAGCCCCAAGGTCTTTTCTTACTCCAACACTAGAAGCCTAAACTACCCAATAATACTAAGAGATCCATTACTACAAATACACTACAGATCCTTTTTAACCCAAACCACGAAATAACACTTGTCCCTGAAGAATACTTGGCAAAAAACATTAGAGTGGATAGGGACTCGGGTCTCCGCCACAGGTTGATCCCAGAAGGGGTGGTGGATGTACCCAGACATCCACCCGACCTTACCACTGCACATGAATGGACAACAATTACTGAATATAGGCTAATGCCTAAAAAACGCTTGTAGAATAAGCAATAGAAAGTTACCTGCCCCATTACTCACACCCCCCCACCCCCCCCAACCTCCAATTATGTTACCACTCCTCCCCTTCTCCCTATCTGTTATCATATACTATGTTCTAATACAGTGATATACCATATAAGACGGTCTGTTTGCCCATGAGTATATGTATCTTAGCCTGTTTCATGTAGAACTATGTACAAACTATTAGTTACTTGTGTACTGTACAGGCTTTTGTCTTTTGCAATGTAAGCTGTAAAACTTCAATAAAAAATTGTTGGAAAAAAAAAAGAAAGGGAAATCTATCAATGGGAGACACTAGTTCTGGTGACACTGGTGACAATCAGCAACCCCCTGACTTTGGAGAATTTCTTGTGCTACAATTTCAAGGTTAGTACTATATAAACTGCAAGTTTTTAGTTAACACATGCCTCCTTAGTTTTTATCTATTTCAGTAAGTACTAACCCTTTGTTTCACAGCTCAAACGTACAAAAATATAACATCTCTGGATGGTGGTACTTAAATTAAACAAGTGGTCTACTCTGTTAAAGAAGAAAATGACTCTTGTTGTCCATCTTACCAACTGCTGGTATTGCCTAAATTTGTAGTGGGCTAAATCAAGCAGGGAAAAGAGTGTTTGTTTGATAAATAAGATAAAGGTATGGAACAACTCTGACTTTCTCTCTCGATTTAAAGTAACAACACACTTATGCACATGTTAAGGTTATTGAAGGCCCAACAAAGATTTTTTTTTTTAAATGGTTCCCTAAAGATTTAAATAGTCACCTTCAACATAGGGCTGCACCCATGTACCCTGCAGTACCTCTTGTTCTCCACAAGATGTCCTCAGTTTTATGGGTTGAATGATGCCCAGAATCACTCAACCCTAAAAAAAGCAGTGTAGGACATCATGGCCCAGCCTTTTGAACATAGCACTCTGCTTAGCCTATTGATACAGAGAGTTCTGCTGATGTCATCATATCAGCACCAATCTCTATATTATCCAGGACTGCCCACCACCAGAAATACAACAAAGAGGGCCCAGCATGTGGGTTTTAAATGCTTGAGATTGCACAGCAACTCTGAGAGAAATGCCATTGCACAGCTAATGCATTGGCTGCCATTTAAAGGAAAGCTGTGCTTTGACAGTATGGAATCTGCTAGTACTGACCTTTCCTTTGGAGTGCTGGTTGTATGTCAATCATATAAATCCAAAGACTTTAGTACGTTGAGACACAGACTTAGAACAAGTATGAAGATTATGTGATCTAACTTCCTGTCCTTCCTGTTAGGATAGGAATTGAGGGGAAATCTCTCCAAGGAAAGATTTGGACATGTTTTATTGCTTACTATACCTTTTCTGACCTAGTGATTATCCTCCAATCCCTATGACCACCACCCCCATTTCTTCTAAGAGTTTCACAGGGGTGGGACATGAGGGAAAATGTTTCCAATGAGACCAAAAATGACATAAAAAGCTTCACAGAAAGAGAAAAAAGTTTCTGAAGGTAACCTTTAAATAGTGCTTTAGCTACAGTATAGCCAAATCTTTAAGAGTTACTACAAACCCCGCTTTCCCACCAGGCATGTCACCCAACTTTCTAAAAAATATTTGGTCACATGACACAGTTTTAGCTTACCAGTTCTTCCATAATAACAATTTCCTTGATAGAACATCTTTACCGACGAAACACACCACATTAACATGCCCTCTTTGGACATACTTCCAAATGCGTCATTTCCTAAAAACCATTAACAAAAATCTCAACGTATCTCGCCCTATGACCCGATTTGAACAACTCTGTACACAGCCTGCTCCTCAACAACATGTGATATCTTCCACCTACAACATCCTATCCTCTAACTATACAATGAAATCTACGTTAATGTGCAAAAACTGGGAAAGAGAACTGAATATTTCCTTCACAGAAAAACAATGGGAACGCATAGCCACTCTATCGCATAAATCCTCTTTGAATGTTTCCACACAAGAAAACAGCTACAAGGTGCTGTCTCGCTGGTACAGAACTCCAGCATTGCTCCATAAATTTAACCCAGCTCTCCCAAATAGATGCTGGAGATGTTCCGATGAGACAGGCACTCTAGCACACATATGGTGGTCCTGCCCCCTTATCCAGCCATTCTGGAATCAAGTTAGAGAACTCATTTTACAAATATCCACCTACACATTAGAGCATTCACCAGCACAATTCCTACTACATCATTCTGACATTCCTACACATCACTACCGCAAAACCCTACTTCCCCACATGATAAATTCAGCTAAGATGTGTATCCCTCTTTATTGGAGCTCGAACCTTACTCCGTCCATCAAGGACTGGCTTAAGCGAATTAAAAAAAACGCCGAAATGGAAGAAATAATAGCTGTAGCCCGAGATTGCCCACATAAATTCTCACGCACATGGGCTAGCTGGTCCCATTTCTGCACAACCGATAAATACAACACTCTAATGAACTCCACTTGAACAATATTGAATAACATCTAACCCCCAACAACTAGTACACCCGTCAGATAATACATCTCACATTATTCAAATATCCAGAAGAAATACCCCTCCCTTTACTCCCCAACCAAAAGTTACAATAACATAGGCCTCTTAAAAAAGAAGAATGTTATAGGAAAAGTGAACCCAACATGTCAAACAAAATACTACACACCCCCCTCACACCCGAGCGATGGGAGCCCCCCCCTGCCTCCCGGCATACGCCTCCCACCCATCCCCCCCCTCCACTTCCAACCCTTTCTTCCCCTTTACCTTTCCTCTCCCCTCCAGGTTTGCACATACCTGGACAAGCCAACTTCATCTATTCCTACAACAATACTTCACCCTTTCGTAAAATAACTTCCCCCAACAACAAGACCAGACAACTTACACAACGACAACTCTATTATGATCATGCAGCAACCACGACCACTGACGCCTCCACTCCACAACACCCAGATAATAACTCGTGAACCACTCATTTTCAATAAGATCTCTTAAATAAATCTCATTGTATCATTTTACAACTCTGTAACCTCTTAAATTGTCTGTCTAATCCATGCTGGATGAAGTATACTATTTCATTGTGTTGTAACCTTTCCATTGAATTCTCAATAAACTTTATGGAAAAAAAGAGTTACTACTCTGCAAAAACACAGCCATTTGTAGCCTAATTTTATGTAAAAACCTTGTCAACTCAAAAATGTTGTATGCAGTTTAAGACACTATTAATATAACCTCCATTTTCTTCTTGTACCCAATTGCAACCAAGAGGTTTGAGCATATTGCCCCACAGAAGCTTAGTTTAGTATTCGTGTTTGTTCTATTGGCTAGAGACAATAGCGTAGCATCTGGCTGTTATATCTTTTGTTGTCATTTTGGGAATCAGAACATGAGCTATTAAGGAGGAGGTTGTTTGCTTGTGCCTAATTAATGTGCAATTGTATCTCCTTCCTTTACCAGCACTGCAGCATCAACCCTCAAACTAGCTTCCCATTTCACTGTATAGCTATTAAAGTTAATTACTTTTCAGTCTGTTGAATGGGCTTTATGAAATATAATGAAATTAATAGAGGTGAACTAAAGAAAATCAGTGAAGATCAAGCAATTATTAAAGGAACTGAGCACATTTAAAGTCCAAGTTAGTCAAGCATAATGATGAAATGGCTATTTTTAGTTTACAAGTTCAGTAACTAAAAAGTAAGCCTTACTTTTTATGCAGTTTGTCCACTCTATAAAAATTGTGCTTGTTTGTTTATCTAGCTCTGGGATAATTCCTGTTTAAAGGCAAATTCTTTTGAATGAATAAAATATTTCAGCATTATAGCAATATTTAGAAGATACCAATATAATCTTGCATGTTATAACACAATGAGGTCTTTATGGAGCAGCTGTAATCAGGATTTTTGCATTTCTTTCAGCAGTGGCTCTCTTTTTTCAGATGTTATTTAGTTGATATTGTATAACTATATATTATTTGTGGTGTAATTTTGCCCTATCACAAGCTTTTTGGAAAATGCAAATTTAAAGCATTGCTTTACTTTGAAAACGTTTTTGCTAATCCTTTCCTATTAACTTCCTTGTATTTTTTATATCCCCAACTGCAGATTTCAGTTCAGCCAATTATTCTCTTTTGCCACCATGGCCTTTGTTGACTCTGATGGTCCTGCAGACATCTTCTTTGAGCTGACAGGCCTCATGCTGCAAAGAGATTGTTTTTCCATTTGGACTTATGGGGAAAAAAGTCATATACAGCATGATAATATCTGCCTTGAGAAGATGACTGCAAAACTGCAGCAGCTGATTTAGACCTTGTTTAGCGAGAGAGGTTGCTTACTGATCTGAGGTCTTTAGCAGGGAGTATAAGATGGGTGACAAAAATGTAAAGATAAAGTTATCCTTTCAGCTCCCATTCACACTGGTGCGACTTGTCATGCGATTTGACAGGTCCAAATCACATGACAATTCATACCCTATTGTCAGCAATGGAACTGTTCAAATCGGTGCGACACTGACTTGTGCTGCTCCAATTCACTAAAGAAGTCCTGCACAATTTTTGGTGATTTCAGGTGTAACTTGCATAGACATCTGTGCACAGATGTCAGCCAAGTTGCACCTGAAGTCACACTGACATGCGGCTTTGAATTTGTTGCATAATTTTAGAGTCACATTTTGAGTGAACAGGGGGCTTAAGCAGTGTTAAACCCAAAATCAAAAATGTATAAAATTGTAGTTTACCAATTCTTAAATGTGTTGTCTTCGTTAAGCTTTTCTCTTTCTTTTCCCTGGTGGTCCAGCCAGTAAGTCTGTTATTTCTCAACTTTAACAGATCGAGTTGTTCAGACAAAGTAGCAGTTAGGTGTTTGAGACAAACCATTTGATACTGGCAGGGGTGCTTACAATTGTCAGCTTTTATTTATTTTTGTAAAAGCTTTGATCACAAAATGAACTATGTGATATGGTTCCTGTCCACAACAGGTAGGAACAACAATTCTTACCTTCATATCTTCAAGAAAAAGAAAATGACACTGCATTGCAATTAAGATATGTGATGATGATGAATGGGTGTTATGGTTGAGTCTTCATAGGGTTTTTGCCAATACTCCTTTCTCCCTTTTTATTGGGTAAAAGCTAGACCCTAGAATTTAGACTTGTCTGAGGTCTTGTTGGGAACAAGAATTGAGAGAATATTTCTAGTGGGGAAATAGACAGCTATTGGTAAGCAGTTTATATCCTACCGGTACTCTACTAGGAAAATAAATGTTCTTATTGTGGTTTGTGTTCTGTATGTAGTAATTGATTTTATACATAATATGACATTCTGACATAACTGCATGGATTTATAATTTAAAAAAAATCTTAAATTATACTGTATGTCCAGCCATAACCATAAGCCATTTTTTTACTGCCCCCTATTGGGGACATTTCCCCCTTATTTTCTATCCTGATAGCAATGTTGTCACCAGAAAAGGATTAATGGGGATATTGTATACCTTTGAAATATATCCTTGCTATATATTCTAAATTTAAAACAAAACTGTATATTCTGCTTTGAAAGACCCACCTACTCTTTTTGTTGCTCTCTCCTTATTTTGAGTTCAGTTTGGTGAAGCCTATTGTTTCCAAATAATATGTATCTTTAATAGCAGAACAAATCCAGCTTATTCCCTAAACCCAAACTATAACCAGGGGGGGGGGGGTGGAACAGCCCATACACATGTAGGGGGCCCAGGCCATCTTTAACGTGGGCCAAAAGGGACAGCTGCACTGGGCCCAGTCATTGCTGTGGTGCTCAAAGCAGCTTCCCCTTGAGCTCACGCTGCCTACATAGCTGTCACTAATTTAATCAAAGTGGTAGTGTACTCTGTTTTATTATTTGTACCTACAGGTAAATTTATAACAAAACTTACCTATAAGTAAAAGGGATATCTCCTAAATGTGCATTGTTTAGGAGACATTAGAGCGAGCAGCATCTGGTGATGTCACAGCTGCATGCGCTCTGAAGGAATGGTAAACCCATGCAGTTCCTTCAGAGTTGTGTGCCCCAGCCATGACTTCATCACGGCTCCACCAGTCAGGAGGCCTGGAGTCCGCAAGCCAGAAAGAAAGATCAGATGAAGATGGAAGCCTCTGCAGTGGTAACTGAGTGCCACTGGAGGGCTTTGTTTTAAGGTAAGTCTTTCATAATGTGTGATGCACGTATGCCATTTAATTTTGTCTGTCGATTTATGGTTCTGTTTTTTACATTAACTGAAAAGACCAGGTTATCTAATTAACATTTTCTACCTGTAAGTTTCACTTTGCAAATACATTTTACCTTAGTTTAGCAAATGTGTTGATGTTTTGCAGACAACTATCATCCAATCGTATATAATCGTATACAAGCAAATAAACTGTTTCATACTTTCTTTGCTTGTGATTGGGAATTGTTTACAGAGTGAATTTTCACCACATTTACTAAGCTATGAGAAAGTTCCCTAGCAAAATGAAAATTCACTATGCAAAGTGAACATTCTCTACTGCATTAGTAAATACACCTAATTGACTAAATGATGCAGACCCTTACCCTTCCCTAGCTCTAATGATGCTTAATATCATTCAACTTATTTAATGTAAGCACAGGGCATCAATGCTCTGCATCCCTCCACTGGGTTTACAGAATAATGTTTCTGAAGACAACCTGCATTTACAGTTTCCTCAGAGATCGGTAAAACTCAGTGTGGGTCCTGGAGTATGGAGGCTTTGTAGAGCATTAGAAGAAATAAAGTTCCCAGTCCTGGGACCTATGTTTTGTGGACAAATAGCACACTGGTGCAGGCGTTCACAGAGATTATTTTTAAAGAGGTGACTAGTGTTCTGGGTTCCAGAGGAGGTCTCAGTGCAGGAGTCAGGAGGGCTCCATTTAGGAGGTAGGTGGGATCCAGTGCAGCAGGAAGCTGTTAAGCATATGCATAGAGTTTGCATGAGAAGACTGTCTTGAGGTTACATACTAGGACCTGAGTATTGAAGCCAGACCCTCAGTGCTGCAAGTGGAAACCAATAGACTGGTGAACATTTGCTTTGTGGCAGAGAAATGCTGACAAACGCCTTTATCGGGAAACCCCTGTAATGTCTCGAACTTTGTTTTAATAAAAGTGGACAAGAAAAGTTCATAAAAAGAAGATTTAAGTAAGTGGCTGCATCTTTAAAACTCTACTGTTTGAAGCTGGTTCCCACATACTGTACAAATCCAAAAGCAGGAAAAGCCAGCACACCAACTTGGAATCAAAGGTGCTTTAATGAAGTCTCATATCAGTAGAAAACACCAACATATTGAGAGTACTTGTTTCTGATATGTGTGTACTTGTGCATATACGAGGTATGTCTATTAAATAATGAGACTGTGATGCCACCTATTAAACAAAGCAGTCAAAACAGGTTATAATTGCATGCATGTTGACCTTGAACATGGTTTAACCTGTATGACAAGCAACAACACTCTATGACGTTCAGTTGATTGTCAGTCGTCATTAAGCTTGGTTGTGTTTTGTGTAGTGTGCCGAAAAAATGCTAAGTTTAAAATGGGAAAATGGTTTCGTTCTTCACCAGGACAATTTGAAGCAGTTTTTGACCGACAAGCACATTGCTAGACTTGAACATCCTCGATATTCACCTGATTTAGCACTATGCAACTTTTATCTTTTCCCAAAAGTTAAATCAGTGCTTAACCAGTTCCACACTGCCTACCGTCTATTTACGGCGGCAGTGTGGACACTGGCCGCGAATCGCTGTAAAAAGGAGGCGATCTGCGAATGGCCGCTAGGGGGCACGCACGCGCATGCCGCACTCCTGAGGAGTGTGCCCGCGGCTCGGGCGGACCCGATGTCCGCCAGCGAGCCGCGATGAGCGGCCACAGGCAAAGAGCGGGGAACCGCCGATGTAAACGCTGCGGTTCCCCGCTCTGTTAGTGAGGGCATGGGAGATCTACTGATCCCTGTCACTGGGATCAGTTAGATCTCTCATGCCCATGGTAGCCCAACCCCCCCACAGTAAGAACACACCCAGGCAACATAGTTAACCCCTAGATCTCCCCCTGCAGGTTAACCCCTTCACTGCCAATGACATTTATACAGTAATCAGTGGACATTTAAATTTCTGATCGCTGTATAAATGTCATTGGTCCCAAGAAAGTGTCAAAAATGTCCGACATGTCCGCTGCAATATTGCAGTACCGCTAAAAATCGCAGATCGCCGCCATTACTAGTAAAAAAAAATAAAAAATAAAAACCCCAGAAATGAATTCTCACCATCCGTAAACGCGGGCACTTTTGCGCAAACCAATCAATAAATGCCGATTGTGATTCTTTTTATCACAAATATGAGGAAGAATATAAATCGGCCAAAACCGGTGAAAAAAAATGTTTTTTTATATATTTTTTTGGATTTGAATTTTAGCAAAAAGTAAGAAATTTGTTTTTTTTTTGCAAAATGGTCGCTCTTCTTTTGTTTATAGCGGTGATCAGAAATGACGCAGAGGGGATCAAATACCACCAAAAGAAAGCTCTATTTGTGGGAAAAAAAGGACGCAAATTTTGTTTGGGTACAGCATCGCACGACCGTGCAATTGTCAGTTAAAGCGATGCAGTGCCGAATCACAAAAAGTGCTCTGGTCCTAACCTGGGAAATTCTTCCGGGGCTGAAGTGGTTAAAGAGACACATTTTGAGTCAGTTGATGCTGTAAAGAAGAAAGCGGCGGATGTGTTGAAACAGCTGACAGAAATAGTTTTTCTCCATGCCTTCGACCAGTGGAAAACAAGACCTCAGCAATGTATTCGCGTAAATGGGGGAATATATTGAAGGGGACAAGCATTCAATTTGTAATACATATAAAGAATGGTGAGTTATTTAATCAGTCTCGTTATTTAACCACTTCAGTCCCAGAAGGATTTCACACTTAAGGGCCAGAGCACTTTTTGCGATTCGGCACTGCGTCGCTTTAACTGACAATTGCACGGTCGTGTGACGCTGTACCCAAACTAAATTTGCATCCTTTTTTTTCCCACAAATAGAGCTTTCTTATGGTGGTATTTGATCACCGCTGCATCATTTCTGATCGCCGCTATAAACAAAAGAAGAGCGATAATTTTGCAAAAAAACCCACATTTCTTACTTTTTGCTGAAATACAAATGCAAAAAAAATATAAAAAAAATTTTTTCAACGGTTTTGGCTGATTTTATATTCTTCCTCATATTTGTGATAAAAAAAATCGCAATCGGCATTTATTGATTGGTTTGCGCAAAAGTTGCTGCGTTTACGGATGATGAGAATTCATTTTTGGGGGTTTTATTTTTTATTTATTTTTTACTAGTAATGGCGGTGATCTGCAATTTTTAGCGGTACTGCAATATTGCAGCGGACATGTCGGATCATTTTGACACTTTTTTGGGACCATTGGCATTTATACAGCGATCAGTGCTATAAAAATTACTGTGTAAATGCCATTGGCAGTGAAGGGGTTAACCTGGGGGGCGCTCTAAGGGTTAACTGTGTTTCCTGGGCGTGTTCTAACTGTGTGTAGGCTACCCTAGTAGGGGAAGGGGAGTGATCACAGCTTCCATATAGAGGAAGGTTGTGATCACAGCCCTTCCCCCCCTCACAGAATGGAGATCCGTGTTTACATGCACGGACCTCCGTTCTTTCACTCCGGGGGGGCATTGCGGGTAGCCGGCGGAGATCGAGTCTGCAGCACCCGCTCCCTGGCCCCCCCGGACACAGTGAGTGTGCGAGCGCGCCTCACAGTGCACGATCTCGCAGCCGCCGTCATATGACATAGGTTTGCGATATTGTACCCCCTTGTCACCATCAACCTGCAGTTGGCGGTCGGCAAGTGGTTAATAGACGCACCTCGTACATACAGTTAGATCCATATATATTTGGACACAGGCACAATTTTCATACTTTTGGCTCTGTATGCCATCAGAATAAAATAAACAATCCAAATTAATTTGAAGTGCAGACTTTCAGCTTTAATTCAAGGGGTTGAATATAAATATGAAGTACACATTTTAGGAACCGCAATCATTTTATACACAGCCCCCCATTTTCAGGGGCTCAGATGTAATTGGACAAATGAATATAATCATAAATAAAATGTTCATTTATAATATTATGTTGAGAATCCTTTACTGGTAATGACTGCCTGAAGTCTGGAACCCATGGACATGACCAAAAACTGGGTTTCCTCCTTTTGGATGCTTTGCCAGGCTCTAAATGCAGCTGTCTTCAAATGTTCTTTGTTTGTGGGTCTTTCTGCCTTTAGTTTTGCCTTCAGCAAGTGTAATGCATGCTCAGTTGGGTTGAGATCAAGTGATTGACCCATTGCAGAATATTCCACTTCTTTCTCTTTAAAAGCTCCTGGGTTGCTTTTGCAGTGTGTTTTGGATCATTGTCCATCTGTACTGTGAAGCGCTGTCCAATCAACTTTGCTGCATTTAGCTGAATCTGGGCTGAAAGTATGTCTCTAAACACTGCAGAATTCATCCAGCTGCTTCTGTCACAGTATAAATAAAAACCAATGACCCAGTGCAACTGGAAGCCTTGAATGCCCATGCCATCACACTGCCTCCACCATGTTTTACAGGTGACGTTGTGTGCTTTGAATCATGAGCTGTTCTAAGCCTTCTCCACACTTTTTTCCTACCATCATTCTGGTACATAAAAACCTTAGATTCATCTGTCCAAAGAATGCTTTTCCAGAACTGGTCTGGCTTTATTAGATGTTTTTTGGTCTAATCTGGCTTTTCTATTCTTTAGGCTTATGAATGTATTTGCTCTCGTGAAGTCTTCCCTTGATTGTAGACTTTGACAATGATACGGCCACCTCCTGGGGAGTGTCCTTCACTTGTCTGATGTTGTGAATCTGGCTTTTCTTTACCATAGAGAGGATCCTGCGATCATCCACCACTGTTGTCTTCCATGGACACCCAGGCCTTTTTATGTTGCTGAGCTCACCAGTGCATTCTTTTTTCCTAGGAATGTACCAAACTGTTGATTTGGCAACTCCTAATGTTGCTACAATCTCTCTGATGGATTTGTTTCATTTTTGAAGCATCAAGCCTCGTACACACGCTTCAATTGCGCTTCTGATTTTTGTCAAAAGCACGTGTCCATGATTTTGTAAAGCATACTGACTATCCAAAAATTTTCATTCGACCAAACTCAACGTCAGTAGTGGCGTAATGTTTTGAATATTTTTCTTGTACGAAAATCATACTAATGGAACGAAAATAGGACGTGGCATTGTAGTACAACAAAAATTTACTAGTCTGTGCATCCAGCTTTTGTCTGATGAAAAATGTCAATTGGCTGTTGAAAGGAGCAAACTAACAGTAAGAATTTTAGACGAGAAATTGTCAAATGACAATTCTTGTCTGAAATTTGCACTGTGTGAACGGGCCTTTACAGTGGCCAGTTTCACTTGCATGGAAAGCTCCTTTGAATGCATGATGTAGGTTCATAGCAATAGATTCCAAATGAAAATACCACACTCAGAATCAACTCCAGACCTTTTACCTGCTTAATTGATGAATAAATAACAAAGGCGTAGCCCACACCTGGCCATGAAACAGCTTTTGATTCAATTGTCCAATTACTTTTGCCCCCTCGAAAAAGGGGAGATGGCTGTTCTTAAGAGCTGTAATTCCTATACCCTTCCTCCGATTTGGATGTACATATTCTCAAATGAAACCTGAGAGTGTGCACTTCCAGCCCATATCATTTATATAACTATAGCTTGAATATGTTTTGGTAAATATCTGAAAACAACTTATATATAGACTTAACTGTATATACATCCCAGATAGAAAGGATAACTTGCCACAAATTTGTACAGTAGGGAATTGTAAGTCTGTTAACTTCCTGCACATTCTCACTTGCAAGTTGTACACTTGCAGAGAACTTAAGCACAAGTTCCAGTTGACACTTTTCCAATTTGTAGCAAATGTGTGTGGCAAGTCTCTAGCAAGAGCAAAGTTGCAGTTGTGAGTGTACAGCAAGAGCTCTGCAAGTCTACAGCATGAATATTCAGCCACAGAGACCCCTGTGGTGGGAGGACTATTGCACAACATAAGTGAACCAGAACTTGCAGCAGACTTGCAGAATGTTTGCAAACAAAGTTGATCTGGAGTCATGCAATTCGGGCTTGCTGCATTTGTGCAACAAACTTGTGAAGTGTAGCAATAGCTTAGCAAGTCATTTTCAAACTTGCAACACACTTGCTTGCTATCTGGGATATATCTCCATGGTTGTGGCTATTTGTTTCTGTCACTTTGAAAATTGGGGTCCACATACTCTTGAAACTAGTGATTTGCACTGATATGGAACATCAGTAAAGTGTCGTTTTGGATTTCAAATTTTTTTGCTGTCTTGTGTCCCCACCGAGATTTATCCTCTCTCTTTTTTTTTTTAATTAACAGTGTTAATTGACAATAAACAAACAAAAACATCTCCATTGCACAATGCACAAGAATTATCCATAAATACAATGCAGGTATACAAAGCATATGTTGTACATATATTGTCCCCCTTTATTACAAATAAATGAGCAGCAGTATGTAAACCACAATAAAGGAAACGTTAACCAGACATCTGAGGAAGTCACGTGATGTGATGTAACGCGTAGGCTGCAAAGAACTTTGCTGGATACACAGTGAGAGGTGTTTTTACCCCTGCTGTACTACTCTGATCGATTTTTATCCTGCTTTTATGCAAGCTGTTTTACTTGACTTTAATAAATTCGGATTTTAATACATACTACACTATGGAAGCCTCTTGTTTCTTCCCTTACTTCTGAGACAAAACGAAAAGAGGTATAAAGAGATCGACGACCGATCGGTTGGTACGACCGCCCATCCCCCTAAGGAGTAGCAGGAAAGGAAGTGTGGAACAGGAGAGCGAGGTCCCTAAAAGATACCTTGATGCGCACATAGCCTGATACACAGAGGTGAGAGTTCTGAGAGCACGTATCACAGTGAAGTACTGTCTGGAGGAATCTTTTTGGGGTTAATACTCCTTAACCCCCCTAGAAAAAAGAGGCTCTCTTTATACAAACCAAGCACCTAATGTTTTAATGGACACTGGAGCACAAGTCACTTTATGTCACCAGCATTATTTTATCTGAAAGTGGACTTTTATTTAGTTGTTGTATATTGAGAACAGTCATTTCACAAACCACCACTCTATGTATATGTTTTCATTTGAATCACTTAAACTGGATACTGTCATGTACTTTATTTAATTGTTGTATTTGCATTAGGATTTGATTTTACGTGTCAATAGCTTCCATTTCTTGGTTTACTTTCAATTTTTCTTAAACAGTTTTATCTTCATCAGAATTTGATCTACATATGTTGAGCACCTTCTTGCCCTGAGCTGATTTTAAATCAATGTATTAAGTACACACACCTGAACATCATAATTGCCATCTGGGTGCTAGACAGACCTGAGATTTAGAACCATAGCATTCCACCAGTAGGAGCTCCTACACATCTTCACCACTAGAGGGACTCTAGGGCACATAACTAGACTTGATAGGCTGCGCAGTACCACCTGTGTTTTAAAGTTAACCAGACATCTCTTCCTTCCTGTCTCCCATGACACCCCACACACACGTCCGTACACATCAGATACATTTTTCAGGCACCTCCAGCCATCTGTCCCAAATTTTGTTATATTTGGTTGGACATCCTCTATGAGTGTATATACATTTTTTATAAGGCAGTGTGGCATTAACCTCTTTTATCCAATTGGTTACCCTGGGGGGAGATTGTCTCATCCAAGTTTTAGCTACATTTTTCCTGGCCAAGAATATAGTCTCATGTAAGAAGGTTTTGGTGAATTTGTCAGTCTCTGCATTGGGGGAAGATGCCCAGTAAACACCATTTCGGGTCCAGGGTGAGGGGGGTACCCATAGTGTCATGGAGAAAGGCAACCACCTGCTTCCAGTAATCCTGAATGCGTGGACACGCCCATAGAAGGTGGTAGAACATCCCCGTGTCCCGTTTGCAGAGGGGGCAAGTGACAGATCTCTCCTGGCTAACTCTATGCAATCTTAGCCGCGTAAGATACGCCTGATGTAAAATATATAAATGAGTAAGCCTGTATGGAAACTTGGGAGAGACCAGTTTACAGGTGTCAAGAGCCTTTCCCTAATCTTCATCCTCTATATCGCCACAATACCTTACCCATCTTGTTTTAAGCTTGTACACTATATGTGTTGATGTGTGGTGATTAGCATGTTATAAAATATGGATATTCATTTCTGTGGATCTGAGCATTTGATCATATCCAGCAAAGAATTGAGGTCTAGCTTGGGAACCTGTTGAGGGAATTGAGTCTGGACAGCATGTCTGACCTGGAGGAATCTAAAGAACATGCGGTTTTGGAGTGCAAACTCAAGTTTTAGTCTATCATATGTTTTTTTTTTGTTTTTTTTTTCAAAAAAGCTTTATTGGGGGGCGTGGCCTGGTGCATGAAGGAGAAGACGCACCTGAGGAGAGCTCTGGTTCCTAGCAGCTTAATCCACAGCCATCCCGCCAGCAGAGACTGGTGAGAAAGTGGGGATCTACACCCTAGATCCCCCCAACACAACATACCATCCCCCGGGCCGAAAGTTGGGAGCTCTGACTCCCGGAGAACGATCGAGGCCGCGGCCTCATCTACCGCATACAAAGAGGGCCCCTACCCAGCCACAGGCCCATCCACACCAGGGTGGCCTCCAGGAGCCACACCAGGGACTTGGGGAGCTGCCACAAGCCTAGCGGCGGTTCATAGTGTCACCCGCTCGGGCTCCAGTATTAAATTTAGGCCGCGGCTTCATACGAGGCCTAGGCCGCCGCCATCTTGCTACACCCAGCAAGCATTAGGCATTCTCCAGCTCCCCGGGACACATCCATACAAGCCATTCACCCTCAAAACGTGAGGTTGCTCACCATCCACCCCCCATTGTCCCACCCAGGAATATCGGCCTGTTTTGGGATAGGACGGCGCTCCCGATCCGGCCATCATCTAATTTAGGCCGAGGCTTCAATTGCGGCCTACTCAGGATTAATTGCAAAGATCGCCATCTTGTGGCCGAAAAATATATTGCACCATACCTTACATACTAAGCACTGGGGAACACCTAGATGCAGGAATCCTGGCGGCGCATGTGCGGGGACTGATAATGGTGGTCGCACTTTAGTTTAGCTACATCACACCGCTGATCCTCAAAGCTCCCCAGCAGCAAACGATAGCTTACATGTAGAGCGGGAGCCTTGCAACATCGCACACTGCCTGTCTGCGACCCAGATGGGCAAAATTGGACAACAAAAAGCTGTCTATAAGCCCGCAGCAGAACCGAAGCCTGTACACATGGAAAAATTCCTAACAAGATCCGGATCTCCGACCTCCAGTGATCCCACCTCCCAGACGCTCCGCTCTGCTGATTCTCCAGACCAGATGGCAGAGGTGAGCCAACTCTCTCAAGCACCACCGGGCCTGACGGTGGACATTCTAGATGCAAAGCTTCATACACTTCTGCAGAATATCTCACATACAATAGCAACTGAGGTGGGGAAAATAGCTCAGGACCTGAGAGGAGAGATAGCGCTGGTAGAGGAGAGGACAGATCGCTTAGAAAACAAAATGGATGAACTGATTAATTATGTGCAAGTGCTAGAGGAGGATAATCACACGCTTAAACAACAAATCACACTTCTTCAGAGCCAACAAGAGGACCTCGAAAACAGGGAAAGGAGACAGAACCTCTGAATAAGAGGGGTGCCAGAAACAGTGGGAGATGCCCAGCTACATGAATACCTATTAGG
>BLSH010422254.1:666104-677642 GCA_018402905.1 Glandirana rugosa
AGAGAGGAGAGTCCAGGACTCGATAAAAGGGGTGGAGTCAACGATAACATACACTCTATAAGACGTCTTCACATACTTCGAAACGTAGATCTTACAGGTGGCAGTCCGGGCCACCACGAACTCTCTCAACCGAGTGGAGACGGTAGACCAGACCTCTTAGTCGTCTCGCCTCGCAGACCCTCCACCCTAGTGACCTCCAGCCTCTAGGCCTAGAACAATCCTTAAAAAGGTACACATGTCCGAAGCCAAGACGACGCCCGAATATCTGTCGAAAAACAACAGGTTAAAACGAGTAGACCCAGCGTCTGTCCGTCACACACTACAACGTTCCGAGGGAGCAGAACCGAAGCCTGTACACATGGAAAAATTCCTAACAAGATCCGGATCTCCGGCCTCCAGTGATCCCGCCTCCCAGACGCTCCGCTCTGCTGATTCTCCAGACCAGATAGCAGAGGTGAGCCAACTCTCTCAAACACCACCGGGCCTGACGGTGGACATTCTAGATGCAAAGCTTCATACACTTCTGCAGAATATCTCACATACAATAGCAACTGAGGTGGGGAAAATAGCTCAGGACCTGAGAGGAGAGATTGCGCTGGTAGAGGAGAGGACAGATCACTTAGAAAACAAAATGGATGAACTAATTAATTATGTGCAAGTGCTAGAGGAGGATAATCACACGCTTAAACAACAAATCACACTTCTTCAGAGCCAACAAGAGGACCTCGAAAACAGGGAAAGGAGACAGAACCTCTGAATAAGAGGGGTGCCAGAAACAGTGGGAGATGCCCAGCTACACGAATACCTATTAGGCCTTTTTGTTACCTTGGCCCCCACCATACCCGACATAGACTGGCGCATGGACCGTGCACATCGCTCGCTGGCACCCAAACCTCCAGTGGGAACCAGACCCAGAGACATCATAATCAAATTCCATTACTATGAGAGTAAGGAATCGCTTTTAAACTCGACACGCAATAAGACGTCAATTACTTACAAGGGAGAGAAACTGCAGATTTTTAGCGACCTTTCGCCGATCACGTTGGCCAAGAGGCGCTCACTACGCCCCGTCACTCTCCATTTACAAAAACATTGCATCATATATCGCTGGGGTTTCCCCTTCAAGCTGACCATGACCAAAGATGGTGTGCAACACCACATGCGAGATCTTCAGGAGGCAGAGGCCTTCCTGTCCAAGTTGGATCTCCCCCACCTTCCAGACGACATCATGGGGACCCCTACATCCCGTCTCAGACCAGCGACCACTCCTAAGAAGCTCTGGACCCCGGCCTCTAAGTCAAAGACCAGACTCCCAATTCCACAGCGCACCCCAAGATCAAGACTGGACACTGGCCATACCTGCCTTTAATATATCTCTCTTTTTATCCTTCACTGGACATACATTTATTCCCATCTGGATTGACATTCGTAGTGATCAGACCATCTCACCCCTAGAGGGTGGAGAAAATTGAAGAAAGGATCAAGCGGGAGACGACCACCCACTTACTTGGTCCCTCCTCATGTTGCCCCTCCAGATCCATGGTACATACCATGGATTCCTGGGCTTGCCCAGGTTCAAATTGGACTTTGTTTTGTTTTCAATCACCTTTCTGTGTATCAAAGGTGATTTGAAAACCCATAGGCCTACCCTAGGCCTATTCAGGCACCATGGAAGGACTTTAGTCCTCCTTTACAGAATTTTCTTTCAGTACTGTTTAAGTTCTTTGTTATGCTACAGTTGGTTATGTTATGACCTGTTATATATGTTTACAACCTGCTATAATCAGAAGACAATAACTGCCATGACACAATGGCGTTACGTATTTACTCCTGTAATGTCAAAGGGTTAAATTCCCTGCGAAAGAGGTGGCTTGCCCTGAGAGAATTTTGCCAATCTAGAGCGGATATAATCTTTGTCCAAGAGACTCATTTTAAAAGGGGAAACTCCCTCAAATTTGCCCTTAAATATTTCCCCACAGTATTCTCAGCTTCTGACCCTGTGGGTAAGGCAGGGGTTGCCATACTAATAAAAAAAAAACACCCCAATCCCGATCTGCTCATCATCAGTAGATACCCAGGGACGTTACATACTCCTGGACTGTAAATATGATAACACCCCCATAACTATACTCAATGTATATGCACCAAACTCTGGTCAGATCGGTTTCCTCAGGGAAATAATCTCCCCTATTCTATCATCCTCCCATCCCCTCACGGTGATGGGGGGAGATCTCAACTTAACTGCTTCTCCCTATAGGGATAGGAAATCACTTAGAAATCATCAACCCTCCAAACAAGCTCTCCGGCAGGCCACGTCTTTTCGTCAATGGATCAGGGAGCACAGATTGTTTGACGCCTGGAGAGTGAGACATCCATGCAGCAAACAATTTTCATTCTATTCCCCTGTGCATCACACATTCTCTAGACTGGATTATTTCCTGGTGTCCTCTCCCCTTTTACAGCTGACAGTAGATTCAGACATTATCACTAATTCATGGTCCGATCATTCATTCTTGGCCATTGATCTCTTGATAAACACATCCACATCACACACCTGTCATTGGCGTTTGAACGACTCCCTCCTTCGTCACGTAGACATCAAGACATCTATATCGCAGGCTCTGGGGGAATTTTTTAAAATCAATGAAGGTTCTGTATCTCAAATATCTACACTATGGGAAGCCCACAAGGCCTTCATCAGAGGCCAATTTATTGGAGCAAGCTCGCGCATGCACTTAGACACAGAAGAGACCTCTTGACACAACTAAAACAAGCTGAACACAGACTTAGGGAACATCCCTCCATTGCGAACCTTCGTGAAACGGTGACGCTTAGAAACAGTCTTAAAACTACGGACAATAAAGACATGGCCAAAAACCTTAGCTGGGTGAAACAGAAATTCTACCAATTTGCCAATAAACCCCACAGAATGTTAGTGAATAGACTGAGGGTAAAACCTTTGCACGGGACCCCTGAGTATATCTTCCAAACAGACGGCACACCCACATACTGCCCTAAAGAAATAGCGTCAGCATTCGGTAAATTTTATACCAAACTTTACAACTGTCTATCCCCGTGTCAACATCCAACCTTCGACAAACAAGCCTTCGATAACTTTGTCTCCGACTTACAATTGCCTAAACTTACTACCATAGATAGACAGTCACTAAACGCAAATATTACAATAGAGGAATTAGAAAAAGTAATCAAGGGAATGCCAGCTCACAAATCACCGGGCCCTGATGGACTCACATACTCCTATTATAAACACTTGCTCCCACAGTTAGCCCCACACCTTTTATACCTCTATAAATCTCTGTTGAAAGGGGAAATACCCCACCCCCAGTTCCAGCATTCATATATTACTGTAATACCCAAAGAAGGGAAAAATCAAGCCTCTCCAGCTAATTATAGACCAATAGCATTACTAAATTCAGATTATAAGATTTTCACTAAAATATTAGCAGAAAGATTGGCATCGATCTTACCTAAATTGATATACCAGGACCAAGTGGGTTTTGTGCTCACAAGAAAGGCGGGGGACAACACAAGATGGACAATAAATCTAGTGGACATAATTAATAAAGCCCATACACCAGCCCTCCTTCTGAGCTTAGACGCTCAGAAGGCCTTTGATAGGCTAGGTTGGCCATACATGATGGAAACTCTCGCCCATGTAGGTATCAAATGCCCTTACTTAGAAGCCATAAGAGCTTTATACTCTAGACCTACAGCCCAAGTTAAACTGCCCCATGCAATGTCAGAGAAATTCCCTATGTTCAATGGCACGAGACAGGGATGCCCCTTATCCCCGCTCCTGTTTGTAATCTGCCTGGAGCCTTTAGCCGCGGTAATCAGGAGGCATCCAGACGTTAAGGGGGTGAAATCTGGACATCAGGAATACAAGCTTTCGCTTTTTGCGGACGACATCTTATTAACTCTCACTGAACCCCACACGTCTCTACCAATACTACATGACATTTTAAAAACATTCAGTGATCTATCGGGATATAAAATTAATACGTCAAAAACTGAAGCCCTGCCATTAAATATCCCCACGCCTCAGGTAAATAGATTAAAACAAAATTTTCCCTACCATTGGTGCACCCACTCTATCAAATATTTAGGCACACACATCACCTCTAATTATCAGCACCTATATGCAGCTAATTTTCCACCACTGTTTAGAGATATTAGACATCTCATTAACCAGTGGATTCACCTGGACATATCCTTTTTAGGAAGGATAAATGTCCTGAAGATGACCATTTTGCCAAAGCTGCTCTATCTCTTTGAGACTCTCCCAGTATCTATCTCAGGGACTCAACTAAAAAGCCTTCAACATCTGTTTCTTAGCTTTATTTGGCGAAATAAACAACCCAGAATTGGACGCTCTGTCCTGATGACATCCAGAAACAGAGGAGGTCTAGAGGTCCCCGATATAACAAACTATTATCTAGCTTCCCACCTCAGACAAACTCTATCGTGGATGACCAGGCTCCCTGGAAACAGGTGGACGGAAATAGAGTCCAGTCAGCTTCACCCGATACATATATCCTCCTTACTGTTTCTCAAAAGCCCCCTGACTGGACTTAAATCATCCAAGAACATGCTGAACTCTATTACTTTTACACTAGCTATATGGCATAAATGCAATAAAAGGTTTTCCCTGATCCCCTCCTGCTCACATTTGATTAATGTCCTATACAACCCTGATATGCCCGACAGTCTGTCCTATACACAAATGTTACCCTGGGCCCAGGCAGATGTATTTCAGCTGAGACACTTAACCAACCCAATTACTCGCAGAATACTCTCTTACAACCAATTAAGGGATCAGAAGAAAGAACTTCAGGTGCACTCTTTCTATGTATACCTCCAATTCCGCCATTTTTTCCAGACCTTAAAACCCACTTTGACACTGGACCAAGCTACGGGGTTTGAATGTATAGCTATGCAAGGCCACACCCAAGCCCATTTAATATAATCCTTATACAAATTATTCATGGCATCCACTCCCCTAGATGAGAATACACATAAATATATGACAAAATGGTCAGAAGCACTCCAATGCCCCATACCCTTGACTGTTTGGAGCAGAATCTGGGAAAACGCCTCCAAGACCTCCAGGTGTGTCATGTACAAAGAAAACATTTACAAAATTCTTATGCACTGGTACAGGACTCCAACGTTCTTACACGCTATTAACTCGTCAATCCCTGCTGGGTGCTGGAGGTGCAGGGAGGGGACTGGCTCCTTGTCTCACATTTTTTGGTCCTGTCCCTTGATACAGACCTACTGGACTATGGTCCAGGGAGTGCTGGAACGGGTCCTCGATACAAATCTGCCTTTGGATCCCTTACAGTACTTACTGGGCCTTCCATTCGGAAATGTTCCCAAGAGCTCTAAAAATTTAGCCACCCATATGCTGACAGCAGCTAGAAGGTTAATCCCTAGGCTTTGGAAATCAGAAGAAGTCCCCACACAATCTCAGCTACTTGCTAATGTGGCTGAGATAAGAGCCATGAAGTATATGACTGCTTTAAATGAAGATAAGACAGACCAATTTCACAAAACATGGAAAGCCTGGGATGACTCGGCCTTCGGTCACCCTCAAACACCCATTACTGACATTACATAAAAACACCATTCAATCCCAGCAGATGACTCAACTAGCAGGTTGTCTAATGTTTGTTTTCCTGTTCGATTTCCCTTACCCCCCTCCCCCCCTTTTTTTTTTTCCTCTCTTTTTCTTCCCCCTTTGCTCTTGTTACCTTGGGCTCACACATATCCTGAAAGTCAAGCTAGACTAATCCCTACAAGCTATGCCTCATTACTTATGTTTTACCACTTGATAGTCTTACTTGAGATTCATCTCAAAGTACTCAATCAACCGGGTTATGTATGAGTGCCTGAAAGATACCTAACAAGAAAAAGTAATTTTCATGTTGAACTGTCAAACTTATATTTGTACTTTGTTATCTGATATGCATAACTTGTATCGGATGCTATTTTGAAATAAAATGTTAATAATAAAAAAAAAAAAAGCTTTATTAAGTATTACATTCCATACAGTAAATGTAGACATATGCAGAGAAAAAAAACATTGCCATGTTAGGTTGAGTATAAAACGGATTAAATGCATTAAACAGGTAAATTCACTGGTGAAAACCGAAGAGTATACCCTTGTTCTCCTGCAGGAAGGACCTGGAGCCCTACCATTTGGATATATTATGTTTAGTGTAGGTCCGATCCTCATCCTAGCAATTAATTAGTAGTCCGCGGGCCTAGAGGGAGGAGAACCGGGGCTACCCCTAAAGGGATCCTGCTGTAGACCCAGTCCCCGCCCCCAGTCCCTCTAGTCTAGAGAGGTAGGACCCATGATGGACCTTTATCCTCGACTGAGGAAGCTCCCATAGAGAACAAGAATATCTTCCTTTGATAACAACAAAAAACCAAAGGCCAACCTAGCAATCGGAGGCTCCCCCCCTTATCCCCTGTCTCAGAGAGCATGGGGGGAGTCGGAAAAAGAGGAGAGAGGAAAGAGAAAAAGAATAGGAGGGAGAAGAGTGGATAGAAGTAGAGTGGAGAGTAGGAGAGAAGTATGTTCCTCAGTCATCCGAGTGTTTTCCGATGGGGATCCCTTATTCCTGTTACTAGGTAATATGGGAGAATGTCATCCAAGGTTCCCAGGTCCACTGAAATGTTGGCATTTTATCTAATAGAATACTCACTGCCTTTTCTTGGGTTAGGATCCATGAAATCTTACGTCTGACTGCGGAAAGAGGGACATTAGGTTTCTTCCAATACTTGGCTATGTAGTCTATCATATGTTTTAAGGGCTCCTGCTAAGAGGATGTGGGATAAGTAGAATACACCCTGTCTGCTCCATACTTCTGCATCAGGTATATACATAAGTTCCAGCAAATTTTAATTGTGCCATAGGGGAGTATATTCATTATATTGAGGTATGTCTAATTTACGGGAGGCTAGGTCCCAGATCCTCCTGTAGTGTCGCAGTAAAGTGCTACTCCTCTCACCACCGTCACCGTCCCCCATCCCGGTTGCTATAGCATATATTGGGTCTGCCATGCAGTGAGCCCAGTGTGGGCACAGGAGGGCAAGAAATCTATGTTTGTCCGATTTGTCCAAGTGAAACGTATTAGACAACTGAGACGCAACATAATAAGCGCCAAAATCAGGTAAAGCTGTACCTGCTAATTCAGTGGGGTGTGTAAGAAGGTGCCATGCTAGTTTATGTCTACCATTTCCCCATACGAACGGTTTAAAAATGCATCCATAACTTTAAAGTACTTCAACGGTATGTACTCCAGGGAATGACAGAGAACGTAGAGGACTTTGGGGAGGAGAATCATTTTTATCAAATTAATATGCCCCATTACTCCGATGGGTAATTTAACCCAAACTTGTATTTTATGTTTAATCAATGTAATAAGGGGTTCTACATTATTGATAATATATTATGCCGGGGAATTCGTGGTCTGTATTCCCAAATATTTTATGACATTAACCCGCTGGAGTGGAAGCAGGGATTGAACATAAGTTGGGGGAGTAGAGTCTAGCGGGAGTGCCTGAAACTTCTCCCAATTGATCCGAAGCCCAGAGAAGGACCCAAAGCCCTCAATCATCCATAGGGCTTCAGCCAATGATGGTTCCGAATCCGCCAGGTACAATAAAGTATCATCAGCATATAAGCTGATTCTTTTCTCTAGGTCTCCCATACGCAACCCCCGTATACGTACGTTGTTTCTAATTGAGATGGCTAAAGGTTCAGAGGCAAGGGCGTATAATAACGGGGAGAGTGGGCATCCCTGATGAGTGCCTCTGGTGAGTTTAAAGGCATCCGAGGTCCAACCATTAGCTACTAACCTGGCTGTTGGGTTTTGGTTAAGTACACAAACCCATTTAAGAAATCTAGGGCCAAACCCAAACTTGGCCAGACATTTCCATAAATAGCACCACTCCACTGAATCGAATGCCTTGGCTGTGTCCAAGGTCACCACGATTCTTTCCCCTGTGTTATCGTGCTGGGCTTGTATATTCATAAACAGTTTTCTAAGATTGAAGGAGGTGTTTCTACCGGGCATGAATCCTGCTTGGTCCTCATGCACCAGGTCAGTGACAACTTGGTTGAGAGGGTCTTGGCTAGAATTTTAATATCTATCTGTAGTAATGAGATTGGTCTATAAGATTCGGATGCATGCGGTTCTTTACCAGGTTTAGGTGTGAGAACTATGGTAGCCTCCCTCATTGTTGGCCATAATGTAAAGTGTTTGAACATATAATTATATAGAGTCAGGAGCCTTGGGAGAAGAGTTTCACCATATTGTGCGTAGAACTCTATGGGTAGGCCAACAGAGCCCGGTGCCTTGGACCTAGCAAAACTGGAGATCGCCTTCACTATCTCTTCGGTAGTTAATGGAGCTTCCAGCATCTGCACTTGGGATTGGGATAATTAGGGGATGGGTAGGCCTTCTTAAAATTGGTCTATATGTTCTGTGTCCTGGGGAACAGTGGTGGTGTACAGAGAGTGAAAGTGTCTTTGGAACATCTCTGTTACCTCCATAGGGTCTGTGACAATTGTTCCCGAGGGGGCATATAAAGATATCACCACAGGGGGTCTGTCCTCCTGATGAGCCATAAATGCTAGGAGTTTACCTGCCTTTTCCCCATGTTCAAATGTTTTTTGTTTGGAGAAAAAGATTTTCCTGTTGGCCTTTTCGTAATGCATTTGGTCCACTATCCTAGTCTGTAGTTTGAGGAGGGACAAGTTATCTTGGGATGGGTCTTGCTCAAATTGCCTTTCCAATGTGATGTGTTTGGCTAGTTCCCTGTCCAGGTGTTCAGAAGTGTTGGTCTTAATTTTGTTAATATGGGAAATGAGGGTTGCTCTGGCATGACATTTGAATGATTCCCAAACAATAATAATAGAAGAGGAGTGCCAAGATTTATCCTCTCTATTTGTCCTAGCAACTACTGCCACTTGGACAGAAAGCAATTGATTGTTGCTAGAACTGAAGGTAACAAAAAAAAAGTCAGGAAATGTTTTCCGGTGTTCCCGGAACAACTGTCTAAGAGGCGATTCTCACTTTGGGGAGATATTCTTGCACTGACAGAGGTTTTCATCTTTTTATTCTTTATCCTAGAAAAAAAAAAAACATTGGTTAGAGATACTATATACTTTATTTCCTTTTTTTCTCTGTTTTTGTGTCTTGCCATTGTCACATTTTTCTGGTTAACATGGGTAATCTGTTTACAAAAGACTTAGTAAAACTGGTGCACCCAGAATCTGGTGCAGCTGTGCATGGTAGCCAATCTTCTAACTTCAGCTTGTTCAATTAAGCTTTGGCAATAAAACCTGGAAGCTTATTGTTTTCTATGCAGTGTTGCACCAGATTTGGCACTCTCCAGTTTTAGTAAATAACCCCCATAGAGTCTAAGATTTACATCTAACTTGTGTCTTTCTACCAGTCATGTGCAGTGCAGTACATGTCAACCTTACGACAGAAGCAAAACAGTAAAGTTTTCTATATTGTAACATATATAAAAGCAAATAAAACATTTACAATTATGGAAGGATAACATACAATACACTGGAGTCAGAGTAGATTCTACATCAGAATACCTTTCACATTGTTCCTTGCATATTGTACCTATACTAATCTTTCTTGAAATGTGGGTGTAAATTTAAACCTTTAAGTGTGCAATTTGATGCTAGTTATTTCTTGAGGGACATTTAACACTGCCAAAGAAAGCTTGCAACTCCAGGAGTGATACCAAAAGATATATGATACTAGCACTACATCCTTTGTAAAGTTTAAAAATAAAATTAGATTGCTTTAAGTTTAAACAAGCAACAGAATTATTTGATAGTATCATGGTGTCACACTCTAGAGACTGCTATAATTGCTTTACATTGACACAAAGGTTTCTTGTAATCTTGCCTTCTGTCTTCATTTGTCTTCTTTCCAGGTTACAGGAAAATGCTCTAATTGGTCTTTTAGCTTTTATATGCTGCCACTATACCTGTAGGTCTCAGTGAGCAACATACATTGGCTTAGAGGGGATATGAGGGCAATGAGAAAAACATCAATTATTTGCCACTACTACTTTAATTAATGAGCTCTGTACGAGACATAGATTGGAAGAAATCTTAGCTCCCTTGGGATTTAAACACAGATCAACAAACTGAATTATGTGGCATTTTCTGGATTTTATGCTTGCCTCCCTCTCAAGGAACAATCATTAGCCTTGTAATTGTCTAACAATAAACTGCTGTCTTGGATTCCATTTTGGTCTCTTTAGAGGATCGGTTTACCTTAAATCAATAGTCTGAAGTAGGTTGGAGATGCATGAGAAAGGAAGTGGCCTCTAATTTCTGCATTTTAGCTACTAATTATTTAATAATACATTTTGTTGCTTATAATGTGGCCCAACTTGCTTGTCAGCACAAATGAATGGAACATTTAAAGAGAAGGATAATTGCCACTTCTGCAGATGTTTTATATTATAACCTTAGAATGTTTTAAAGAGAACTTGAGCCTTTCTTGGATGCTTACCTGTTTTGAACAGTCAGTTTGGTCTGCAGACACAAGTGTGACTGTAGGCAGATTGTAGTTTTACTGGAGGGCAGAAAAACCTTTACATAACTGCAAAATTATGTTGTGCCCAGGAAGAATGGGTGTGGTAATGTAAGACATGACTATTGTAATTTACTGTACATCTTATGTATTAGGCCAACACTTTCTGATAATAACAATATTATTATTATTATTATTATCATTAAATCCTAAATATAGGATTTTGTTGTAAATAGTAGAACATCATTCTACTATAAGATCTAATCTATATTTTTTTTCTTTTATATTGTAATGCACTACCACTTGCCGACCGCCGATCGGCAATTGACGGCGGCAAAGTGGCTCGTTCCCGCAAATCGCCGTCATACGACGGCGGCTGCGGGAACGTGTATTGTGAGCGCGCGCGCGCCGCCGGAGGCGCGCCCGCGCGCTCACTGTGTCCAGGGGGGGCCAGGGAGCGGGTGCGGCGGCTTCGATTGCCGCCGGCCACCCGCGATGCCCCCCCCGGAGCGAATGAGCGGAGGTCCGTGTAAGTAAACACGGACCTCCGCTCTGTGTGAGGGGGAAGGGCTGTGATTACAGCCTTCCTTTACGTGAAGGCTGTGATAACTTCCCTTCCCCTGTTAGGGCATCCCCCATACAGTTAGAACACGCCCAGGGAACATAGTTAACCCTTAGCGCGCCCCCTGCAGGTTAACCCCTTCACTGCCAATGACATTTACACAGTAATCAGTGCATTTTTATAGCACTGATCGCTGTATAAATGCCAATGGTCCCAAAAAAGTGTCAAAATGTTCCGCCATGTCCGCTGAAATATCGCAGTACCGCAAAAAATCGCAGATCGCCGCCATTTTTAGTAAACAATTAAAAAAAATTAAAAACCCCAAAAATGAATTCTCATCATCCGTAAACGCGACCACTTTTGCGCAAACCAATC
>BLSH010422254.1:677652-723572 GCA_018402905.1 Glandirana rugosa
TCGTCTGACAATCTCAGAAGAAGAGGATATAGAGTGACACAAAACTATATGCCGAACGCCGATTACGAAAAATACATGGGATAACATAAACAAACAAACTTGGAACTCAGTTATACCATGTCGGCGTAACTAACATATAAACAAGTGAATGGAGATGACAATAGGGGAAGAACATGAAAGATTTTGTTGAAGTTATTTGTAATAACATTTTATTTAAAACCATAATCTTTATATAACTATTTTATGACATATTTTGTCTTTTCTGTCAATTGAGAACACTTAGATACCCTTATTATCGAAATTCTTGCGAAATAGTCGTCACGAATCAGGTGAAGTCGGGGCCTTCCTAAAGGTCGAATTTGGGTACAACGTCGCACGACCGCGCAATTGTCAGTTAAAGCGACGCAGCGCCGAATCGCAAAAAGGGCTCCGGTCCTAAAGCTGGAAATCCTTCCGGGGCTGAAGTGGACTAAGCACTGCTGATAAAGCGTTCTTAAAGCTATTATTCCCATAGATTCACAAGAGTTAACTGTCTTTTCTGTTTTATACAGTATTTTATCAATATATTTCTAATACCAAAATTTATTTTACAATAATGTTTATTGAAGTTGTTTTAGAAAGTACAAGAAGGGGATAACAGTAGAGGTAAGTGAACAAATATACAATCAATGCGGCTGTACCATATTGACTCAAGGTTCAAACAAACAAATACAATAGGGTACATAAAAAGCATTAGCCGCAAGCCGTATATCAAAACACAGTGAGATATAGGAGAAGAAGACTCTAACAGTCTGCTGCCATTCCCAGACACACAGCCCACTGGATCAAGGGCCGGTCTTGTGGAAAGTGACAGAGTAGGGTTTCAGAATAGGTGTTGCTGGATATTAGCACAAGATAGATCTGGGGTGGGGTAACTTATTGACAGTGAGATCACATGGTTGCATGAACTAGACAGCACATAATAGAGTAGGCTTAGTCATGATTGAGGGCAAAGTATAGTCAGCGGTAGGGGGATGGTATTGTGAATGTAGACTGCTCCTGTCACAGGACTGACAGGTGGTGTCTGTGATACAAGATGATGTTATGAAGGCTCTGCCATTACAAAAAAGAAAGATGTCAGTTGGTTAAAATAATGGCATCATCTCATATTATGAGAGAACTGTTAGTGTGATACTACTGTAGAGGAAATGGGCAAGGGAAAGAGAAAAAAAGGGTCCCATTCCATATGTGGGTGTTGAAAGAACCAGGGAAAGGAAGACGGGATATGAAAAGGAGGGGGAAAAGGAACCAAGAGACAAGAGGGAGGTATAGTGGGAGCAGAAGAAGAAGCAGTGCAGTGCAATCAATGGAGGAAGGGAAGAGGGAGAAAGGAGGGTGGGGTACCACAGGGGCCATCCAAATGGGCCAAAAATAGCACTAGGTTCCTGTTTAGAGTTGAGTGAACACTTGGATGTTTGGGTTCGGTGGGTTCGGCTGAACTTCGCGAAAAAGTTTGGGCTCGGTACCGAACTTGACCCGAACTTTACCCCGAACCCCATTGAACTCAATGGGGACCCAAACTTTTTGGCACAAAAATGACTGTAAAAAAGTCCTGGAAAGTGCTAGAGGGCTGCAAAAGGAAGTAAAATGATTTTAGAACAATAATCTGCCCCTTACAGCAACAGCAGGAACCTGACCCTATAGGAGTAGGCGATGATTTTAGAACAATAATCTGTCCCTTACAGCAACAGCAGGAACCTGACCCTATAGGAGTAGGTGATGATTTTAGAACAATAATCTGTCCCTTACAGCAACAGCAGGAACCTGACCCTATAGAACTAGAAGATGATTTTAGAACAATAATCTGTCCCTCTAAGCAGTAGACTCTACCTAGTCCAGTCAGATAGTTCTGTAATGCAGAATGAGATGTTATTAGATCTGCAATCTGTCCCTAAAAGCAGTAGTAGTAGTAATCTCTACCTAGTCTACAATCAGATTGTTCTGTAATGCAGGATGAGATGTTATTATATCTGCAATCTGTCCCTCACAGTGCCGGCAGCATCCTCTCCCTACACTAGCCAGAGAGCATGTGACATGCAGCACTAAGTGACTTCAGCTTATAAAGAGGCTGGGTCACATGATGCACTGGTCAATCACAGCCATGCTATTAGTAGGCATGGCTGTGATGGCTTCTAAGGGCAAACCAGTGAAACGCTTGTTGATTGGCTGCCCTGCAGCTATTACACATGCGTGATCAAATACCCGAACGCAAACTTTTTTTTCAAATGTCCGGGTTCAGGTCCGGGTCACGGACACCCCAAAGTTCGGTACGGACCCGAACTTTACAGTTCAGGTTTGCTCAACTCTATTCCTGTTATAAGTCCAGGAGACTTGCTGCGGCTGGCGAGGATGAAGTGTAATCAAGCCATGGCTGCCTGATTTTTAGGAAAGCATCATGAAAAAAAGAAAAATACTATTGTTAAAGCTTTCTAAAGTGTTGGTTCCTGGGGCTGTCATCTATGTACATGTGTTACTTCTAGGATGTGTTGTTACAGGTGTGCAACTGCGGTGTCTGGAGCCGGCCATGGCTGTACATCAACAACTATAACCCCCAAGTACAGATTTATGCTGAATTCTGCAAGTGTACGCTCAAATGCATACATGTGCATGCGCTCTTAGAACATAATGTTAATTGCAATTAACCACTTCAAGTCCAGACACTTTCTCTCCCTTCCAGTCCAGACCAATTTTCAGCTTTCAGAGCTGCCACACTTTGAGTGACAATTACTCAGGCATGCAACACTATACCTAAATTACATTTTTATTTTTTTTATTCTTGAAACACTTTCTTTTGGTGGTATTTAATCACGACTATTTTTTTTTACTTTTTTGCTTATATAAACAAAAACGCTTTTTCCTTAGCTTTTGTTATAAACTTTTGCAAATAAATAATCTTTGTAAACTTAGGCCAAAATGTATTCTACTACATTTTTTTAGTATTTTTTTTTATTAAGAATATCTGCTACTCCTCCTGAGTAAGGGGATACCACATGTGTGAGACTGTTTCACAGCCAACCAAACAGAGGGGCCCGACATCCAATCACTTTAACCACTTCCAGTCTGGGCCAATTATGACATTCCTCTACTACATATATAAACCATATTTTTTTGCTAGAAAACTACTTAGAACCCTCAAACATTAAATATTTTTTTAAGCAGAGGTGCTAGAGAAAAAATGGTGGGTGTTGCATATTTGCATGTCAACATTTTTGGAAAAAATACACTTTAATGAATTTTAATGCACAAAACACAGTATAATACTGAATTTTTTGGTAAAATATATATGATGATGTTGCACTGAGTAACTAGATACCAAACATATCACGGTTTAAAATTGCATCCACCATGAAATGGTACCAAACTATGGTACCTAAAAATCCCCAAAACTTTTAGGTTACCAGTTTCGGGTTACATGGGAGGACTAGAGCTAGAATTATTGCTCTCCCTCTGACATTCATGTCAATACCTCACGTGTGGTGCAATCAACATTTACATATAGGCGTGGCACCAATGCACATCTCCACATTTGTGCGTGAGCACGGGCGGACAGGGTAGCTTTGAAAAAAGTTTTCAATTTATTATTATTTACAGTATTTTATTTAAAAAGAAAAGCATAAACTGTTTCTTCCACAAAAAGTAGGAATTTTCAACAAAGTTTGTTAAAACCCCTGCAATGTACATAGATCACCCAGCAGTGATCTAAGTGAATCTCTTTGGGAGTGGTTTTATAATTATTAATCAGCTACTACACCTGCGGAGCTCTAATGAAGAAAGTTGCAGGGTAAAAAACCCCTTTAGACATGATTTCTATTTAGGAGTATCTCACCAAAAAGGAAATTTTTGTTGCAAGGGATGTTCAAAATCTGATTTGTATCTTAGTGCAGACTTCTGGGAAAATCAGTAAGCCAATCACTCAAGCAGGAAATGACATGTCTGGGGGAGTTCTGCTGCAGGTAGCCATATTGCATTACATTTTGTAGAAGTTAAAGCACTGCAGATTGAAAAGAAAAGGTATTTTTTAAACAATCAATTACAATATGACTGTCACAATTGTATAATTGTATAATTCAGTATATATATATATATATATATATATATATATATATATATATATATATATATTTATTTTTTTTTATTTGCTAACTTTTTTCCCATGAAAGTGGAGCTAACCTTTAAAATGGAAGTAAAGTCTGCTTTTTAACTTGTACCTACAGGTAAGCCTATCAGGCTTACCTGCAGACACAGTGAACATTTCCTAAACTTGTTTAGGAGATGTTCACATGGGGTGTAGCCGGTGCATGCGCTCTGAAGGTACCTGTGTGGAACCTTCAGAGCTTGGTGCTGTGGCCTGAGCCAGCAAACCCAGAAGGAAGACCGGGTGAAGATGAAAGTGCCAGGGAGCCTTGGCAGCCCTGCGCTGTGGTGCATACTAGCACATTATGGCTAAGCGCTGCCAGGGGCCCAATTTTTTATTTTCTTTGGGGTGATTTACTACCGCTTTAAACACAGTGATCAGCAGTAGGGAACACTGTTGGAGAGGTTTGGTTATGTAGAAAGCCAGTATACCATAGCAGCCTGCAGCCAGTGTAACAGCCTAAATAGGGCTTAACTGGAATAACTACCCTGTGTGGCAAATACGTCAAAAAAGGTTTTATTTGTACCTAAGACAACATGGTTAAGAAAGTGTATATTTTATAACTATAAGAGTTTATTTATCAGTAGTCTTTATGAAGTCTTGTTTGTATCAAGTTTATATACTGTATATAAGCTCACTGGAGTGCCCCACTGGAGCCCCCCACCCTCACTGGAGTGCTGGGCTGTGAAGGGGGCGGAAGCCGCCACCTCAGGCTCTCTCTAGCAGCTATACAGCAATGTTCAGATTGGGAGAATGTGAAGCAGCACAAGTAGCCTATCACTTGTACTGTGCTGCAAGGGACATGGCCAAATTGGCACTTTATGGGTTCTCTGGGCTTGGTGCCAGACAACACTCAGATAACCCTTTGATTGCTAACAGCAACATACCAAGTCATAAAAAACATGAAATTAATTTGTGAATGAACACTACTAGCCTATTCGTTTTGCCTCTACCATTTATTAAGCAAGGGGGCTGGTATGAATTTTAAATGCATGCTTTCACTGGTTTCCTAAAAGACCTAAACACGCATAGTTAAAAGGTATTTGTTTGTATTTTGGCCAAAATATTTAAGCTCAGATCAGGGAAATCTCTAAAGAGGAGATACATAAAAAAACACAAATTCTAGGAAGGCCTAGAACTTCCAATCCTGTTTGCATTACTGTCTGTGTCTTTCTGTCCAATGAGAGCTGCATCCTCAACTTCATGTACAGGTATCAAATGGACAGAAAGTAAGGGGCTATTGGTGGTGTCACCTAAAGGGAAATAAAAACATGGAAGAAATGTTACGATTCATCACACTATGCAAGACCAAGATTTAAAAAAAAAAAAGTGGATGTTATGATTTATAAGTAGAGGAGTTATTATAATAAGCTCCACAGTCTTTTAATCTTCCCAACCAGAATCCACACTTCCAAACATCCACATCATCAAATACAGTAGAAAAAGTCAGAACATAAAAAGCTGATCTGCAATTTCCAAAATGCCTCAGAGCCAAATGTTATAGAGCTTGCGTGGGCTTTCTACAGGTGAGGTTTCTACTAGTTGAAGATCCAGATTTCTGTATTCAAAATAAGCAATAATGGTGCAGAAACTTCTTATGCAAATAATAAACTTGATTTTTTACTAAAACCGAGAACAAACAAAATAATATACTGAAGCTTACTAATTCTTAAGCAGCCCATAGATTATGTGATTTTCTTTCCTTCCACCATGCGTCAGTGTTGATGGGGTGATCACTCCTGCAGCACTATTGTGTTATTAGCGCTTTTGTGGAGCCTTCCCGGTTGGCAGAACACAATGATTCCTGTTAGCGAATATAGCCATTGGCAATATTTGAATGTAAAAAAATCTGACAGGCTGGTTGTACCCTAGCTAATTGGTGGATTGACTTAGTTACAACCAGTCTGCTCATAGATTGATTGGTCCCTGCTGAACCGGCTGAGATTCAATTCATCTATGGCCAGCTTTAATTGTGATGGCTACATTTGTTTTACTTTTTTGTTTTTCTTCCCATAATTTTCACCTGGTGATTGTGTCAATAACTCACTGCCTGTCCTAGGGTGCTAATGCATTGGTCAATAACTGTATTATGTCTATGAAGAAGCAGCATGTTTTGCTTTAGAACAACTTCCCCTCTCCCCATCAGCATAACATAGAAGGGAGGTGATCTGTACACAGAGGTAACCTGAATACGGTTGATAAGACTCACTGCAGCAGAAGCATATACTGGGAATTTGCACTTTGCAAGGGAATTTGCCCCAAAGCTTAGCACATGAGGTGCAGCTCTGTTGACTGCCATCATCCAATTATGTGCAAGCAAAAACATCATTTTTTTTTTTCTTGCAAGTGGTTGGGCATGTTTTGTACAGTGATATTTATTTGAATGGCCTATTTGCCTTTAGTAAATCAACCCTGCTGTGCTCCCAACTTACTACAAGAAGTTTGGAGTAGTGATGAGCCTAACGTACCTTGGTTCAGTTTGTGAGAGGTTTGTCAAACAGCTTCTGAATGTTAATCTGAACCCCATAGAAGTCAATCGTGCTGAATCTTTCAAGTTATTTCTGATCATTTTCAAGGCCAATGGAATATTTGGTCAATAAGCTGCCATTTCTGTCCCTGTGTTTTCAATTCAGCTGTCAGCTGAGATCTCTGATTTGGTGCAAGCAGTCAACATGATCAGGTATGTCAATATTTTTTTTTCCGATGGGTTGACTGGCACCATGATTGACAGGAATCTACATCACTGGATAATGTGATTGACAATGAATTTACATTGTGTAACTTTTTTTTTTTAAAACTTGTCAATGTGCCTGCTTTCTTTATTACACCCATTTGTTTAAATTCAGCTGTCAGCTGGGATCCTTGATTGACAGTTGAATGGCAAGGCAGGGATACATCACTGTTTGCTGGGAAATCAGTGGCTGCTGACTCCCTAACAAGCAGCCTGAGTGGGAAGCTATCACATTCAGCAGCGGTAAGAACACCACTGCTAAATGTTTTGCATCCAGCTGCAGCCAGAGGTTTCATTATGAAATGTAGCCAAGCATCCCTTAAAGTTTGGATTTTTGGCAGATCTTCAATAATGTAAAATTTGTACAGAACATAAGTTCAGTCTGAACTCAAAAGCTCACCCCTTTTTAATTATATATGCAAAAGACCAAAAGGGAGCAGTTGGTTCATTGCTAGGGTTTATACAGTATAACATCTCAGGAATAATGCGTACTCACCCTTTATCTATGAAAATTATACTGCATGTCATGAATTTTTACATTTTTGCAATGAATTGACATTGACTTTTAGGGTATATTATCTGTATTTCTAAGCATAGGTTTCTTTTATCCAGGTAAATGCAATGTTTTATTATGGTGAACTTCTAGCAGTGATACATGCCAAATATTTAAATGAGATGAAATTGTAAATTAAAAACAGTCTGAGACTGAATGATGAGGCAGATGTTTACTTAATGATTATTAAAGAGTTGAATAGGGGGACACATAATAATCATATGATCAAAAACAAATGAGATGTGAAGGTCCCATGCCATTTCAATGACACACACAGAATGTCAAGCTGCCTCACTTATTTTGATTTCTGCTTAGTCTAAGTATATATTAACTCTGAAATGTTGGTGGAAAGTGTGGATGAATCCTTACAGAATTTTACTGTTGTAAGCAATACATGTTGTTAAAAAAAAGTCTAAATTAAAACATGTGTATGAGAAAGAAAGTGCCTTTAAAGAGCCTCTTGAAGTGGATTTCTCTTCATGGGAATGTAGGCAGCACATATACTATTAAACCAACAGTACTCAATAAATTAAACAACAGCAAAATTGGTAATAAAATTTGGCTGCGGCACCATTATTGGTATTTAAATTAATTTAACACTATAAATGTATAAATAATAAATAATTCCATATACTTCAAATATGATATAAAAACATAAATATATATATAAATACCACTCAGTTATAGAACTCGAGTGAAAATATCAAGAAAAGATTTTAGCAAAAGTCCCCCCTTGCATCAAGGGTGACAAACCACATACAGGTGCTGCGACGAGGGTGGGTGGGAGGGGAGCTCGCCAGACCGATCCTGAATCAACTGTGACCGGGTACCTTTCGGGGACCTTTATATAGCCCCCTACACATGTTTCCCGCCTGAACTACATGTGAGGCACGCGCTACACACATGTTTCCCGCCTAGCCTACATGTGAACATGATTTCACGTCACTTAAAGGTAGAGTAACCCATTTTTTTTATTTTAAAACTCTTGGCTGCCACAATCCCATGTCATGGGTACTTTAAATGGACCCACTCTTCATGGGAATGTAGGCAGCACATATACTATTAAACCAACAGTACTCAATAAATCAAACAACAGCAAAATTGGTAATAAAATTTGGCCGCGGCACCTTTATTGGTATTTAAATTAATTTAACTCTATTAATTTATAAATAATAAATAATTCCATATACTTCAAATATGATATAAAAACTTAAATATATATATATATATATATAAATACCGCTCAGTTATAGAACCCGAGTGAAAATATCAAGAAAAGATTTCATCAAAAGTCCCCATCTGCCGGTTTTGTTAAAAAAAAAACAGCCTACCCCAATACCGCGGCCAACTCAATGCTGTTTTGAATACCCACATTAAATATATCTAACCCAATATCAGACAGGTGGACACCATCCTACCGATAGAGGCCCATAAAGCCACCCTCCAATTCAGTATGATGATACAAAAAACTGTAATGAGGGCATAAACTTAGAAATAGAATGATTAACCCGCCTTCGAATCTTCTCCAGAGGTTTTCCCTCCCGCAAAGACAACCAAATGAGGCGTGGCACTATTTCAGAAAAAATTACCTGACAACCCTGAAAAGACAAATGAATCCTATGCAAATCTCGTTTAAACATAAAAACCAAATCCAGCGTTTTTACCTTACCAATGTCATTGCCACCTAAACAAATTATTAGAATAGATGGAGGAGGACAAAGCTGAGCTAGATTAGAAATGTGAAGAAAAAGATTAGTCCATTGAAGCCCTCGGATGCCCTTCCTAAGGATTTGAAAAGAATCAGCAGGAAAAGAAAGGTTAGAAGTATAGCACCGTTGCATGCCCGTTTGTGAGCCCAATGAACAAAGGAATGTCCAATAATCCATATATAACACTTGGAACCTAAGGAAATCAAAGAGATAAATTAGGCTGTACATATAAACAAAATCTACTAGATTCCCACCTCCCCAATCTCATAATAGTGGCATCATCCAGGCCCAATCTAGCAGCTTCTGTGGCAGCTCCAATTCTAAATGAATGCGTAGAGAATTTAAAATGAGACAAACCTAAATGAGAGAGAAACTTTTTAAAAATGGATGAAAACTGATATTTCGTTAGTGGGGAACCATCCAAATGAACCAAAAAATTACCAAAACACTGGGGCCTGACAGATAAATATCTCCGCGAAATTTGATAGGGACAGATAATAGAATCTCCACAGGAGTGTAAGGTGAGCCAATGACCCTTGCCTGCCTGATCCGTTTTTGATCTATGAATGAAAATATGTACTTTATCTTGAGAAATGAAAACCTCATCATATCTCAAACCAGTGGTACCCATCCTATTATTTGGGACCAATTCGGAGATACGAAGAGCTGCAAAGAAAATAATAATGAATGCTGACTGAAATAACAAAGCTTCGAATTCTGAATGGCAAATAATACGCGTAGACAAACATATTTTTTTCAAAATATCAAAAGATATCAGTCTACATGTATCCGGGATACAAAATAACCTTTTATAACCCTTGAGGGCTTGCCGCACTGAGAAATAATTGTTGCAGGCAGGTAAATTATATAACTTCAGGAAGAATGAAACCCCAGCTAAAATTGTATTGATGTGGTGGAAAGACCATCCCATTTGAAAAAGTGAGCAAAGAAATGCTAACGTGGTCTGCTCAGTAGGAGAATAACTACAAAAACCCAAGTCATTATTAAATAACTGCCACTTCTGCCATGCGACCGAGTAATCGATCCATGTTTTTGGTGCAACTGAATTTTTAATGGCTGAAAAAACTGGATTTATATCAGGTCCCACAGATGACTTGGGCAGACATGGCCAACCTGGTCCGCTTCTGGCAAAAGTGTCCTGAAACGTTCGATCTGGAAGCGAGATAATGCATCAGCGATCACATTCAACTTTCCTGGTATAAACTGTGCTTTCACCCAAATATTCCATTTTAAACATAACAAGACAAAATGACGAAGCAATTTTAAAACAAAAATTGACCTCGAGGAAAGGCAGTTTATAGCAAATAAAACTCCCTTATTATCTGAATTAATTATTATTCTCTTATTTGCGAAGAACTTTCCCCATAATTCAAATGCTACCTCTATGGGGAATAATTCCAACAGGACTGTATTTTTTGTAGCTTTGTTGGCGACTAGAGTTGAGCGAACCCGGACTGTAAAGTTCAGGTCCATACCGAACTTTGGGGTGTCTGGGACCCTGACCCGAACCCGGACTTTTCAAACAAAGTCCGGGTTCGGGTCCGGGGTTCTGGTAATTTTAATGAAAGTTCTGAAAATTGCTGTAAAAAAGTCCAGGAAGGTCCTAGAGGTCTGCAAAAGGAAGGAAAATGGGGGTAAGGGTGGGACAAGTGCCCTACAAAGAAATGGGGACAGGGAAATAACTTTAAATATTTTTAAAAAAATAAAAACATAAAAAAAGCAAACATGGAGGTGAATGTGGATCATCTTCAAACTGGGTCTGAAAAGTATTAATTAACGGTAGAGGCCATATAACTGTTCTAAAATCATCTTCAAACTGTGTCAAAAAAGTATAAATAAGCCGGGAGAACCCATATCACTGTTCTGCAAACATCTGGAAACTGTGTGTGTCACTTTAAATATAACCGGGAATAACTGAACATCTGTTCTGCACACATCTGTAAAGTCTGTGTGTCACTTTAAATATAGCCGCTAATAACTGAACATCTGTTCTGCACACATCTGGAAAGTCTGTGTGTCACTTTAAATATAGCCGCTAATAACTGAACATCTGTTCTGCACACATCTGCAAAGTCTGTGTGTCACTTTAGATATAGCCGCTATGAACTGAACATCTGTTCTGCACACATCTGCAAAGTGTGTGTGAAACTACAGCATAGAGAAGAACAGGTATATGGTTTCGCTCTGCTAGAGTTTCAAACCCAGTTTGCAGATGTTTGCAGAACAGTGATATCATATCACTGTTCTGCAAACATCTGCAAACTGGTTTTGAAACTCTAGCAGAGGGAAACCATATACCTGTTCTTCTCTATGCTGCTCCTGCCTCCTGAGGGAGGGGGCTATCCCTCCGAGCCTCCACTGCCGAAGACTCTGGGCGTTCAGGAGGAAGGCTGCGCTGATGCCGGCGGCTACGATGACTACCAGCTGGGCTGGTCGGCGACATCCGAAGGTCCACCGCTCCCAGGGCTTGTGGTCAATCCAGCGGGTGGGTCGCTTCTGGCTCACGTCCCGGCACTTCTTCGGCCTCAGACAAGCACTTCAGCAGCCACTCCTCCCCTCCTTCCGACGCCACCTTCTCCAGGACCCTGCGAACCAGCGTCCTCATGATCCAGTCATGGCAGGCGAGCTCCTGTATTATAGCTCTGTATTATAGCTAATGGAGCTCGCCAGACCGATCCTGAATAAACTGTGACCGGGTATCTTTTGGGGACCTTTATATAGCCCCCCTACATGTGTTTCCTCCCTGAACTACATGTGAGGCACGCGCTACACACATGTTTCCCGCCTAGGCTACATGTGAACATGACTCCACGTCACTTAAAGGTACAGTAAGCCACATTTATTTATTTATTTTTTTAAAACTCTTGGCTGCCACAATCCCATGTCATGGGTACTATAAATGTACCCACTCTTCATTCTCTGTTCCATAGGTCATCAAGTTAAGAGGTGAAAGGAAATCTCTCCAATGAGGGTACATATAGAATTAAAAACACGTTTTAGTAGTACTTTGCATCCTTTTCTATAGAGGGGACATCTCTCCAACAGGAACACAGACAGAAAAAACTGATATAACATGAACATTTTTAGAAAAAGTCTAATTTGTTAAAAACGTCTCAGAACATTTGAATGTCATTTGAAAGATTTTGTTTGCTTTTAACATTTGATTTTGCAATAAATGGACTTTATCGAATGATAACTACATACACTGTTAGAAACGAATTTGTTCAAGTAACATTTTCTATTCTGCTCCTTCTAATTTTTTATCTCTGTGGTTGAAAATGAATGTCAAATTGACCCACTAGTGATTAGAAAAAACAAATAAACATTCTTAGAAACTTCCCTTCCTAAAAAGTTTCATTTAAAAGTCTACCCATTTATGGCCAGCCTAACTCACAGCTGTAAGCCATAGCCATAATCTTCCCTCCCAAAAAAAAAAAATAATAATTTTATTGATTTTATCCTTTGTATTTCTGTGAGCTCAATAAATTAGAATAAATACAATGAACCAGTATTTTACAAAAATGAAATATTCACTGTGATTTTGCTGACTCACCAGCTATATTTCCATTAGAATTTCCTTGTCTTGGATCTTTTGTTTACATTAAGGTTGGATAGCTTTATAAGAGGAAAACACATTTATTTCAGTATAAGCATTCTTGAAATCTGGTGTAATCTCATCAAAAATTGAATATATTGCACCATACCAGTCCCTAGATGTAGTGTCATTGTATGTTATATGAAGTTGAATCTCAGTCTACTGAAACCCTTAAATCTCTGTCGTATTATGCCCATGTTTGGACCCAACCTCCCTTTTTTTTTGCTAAGCCTTTATATCTTAACATTGTTCTACAAAAAGCCAATACTGTATATGTCTTCTTTAAACACAAATATGTTTTTATTTTTAAACCTGTTATAGACTTTAAAGGTCAGTCAGATATACAGACATCTGTACAGTCGTCATAGCCGTGCTCACACAGGGTGGCAGGTGTGCCTGGGCACACCCTAATCACCCTGTACTGTACAGATTCCCCCTGCTGCCTGGCTGCAGAGAAAGGGATGGGGGAATCTCTGTCCTCAATCCCTCTCTCTGTCTCAAAAGTGAGACATCAGGGGTCCTAAATACAATTGTAAAAAAAAAATAAAATATAATATTGTAAAAAATAATAAAAAAACAAAATTGTAAAAACATAAATAAAATAAAATAAAAATAAACTACTGACACCAATCTCTACCCTTCTGATATATATATATATATATATATATATATATATATATATATATATATACATCCACTCATGTTTGTTTGCGCTTTGTGGTGCACACCCTAATGTAATAGGCTGCACACACCTATGACAGCCATTCTTTTGCAAGACCATTCCATAAACATTTACACACTAAATTCTCTGAGTGCGCATGTTTAGGGAGGGTAGACCAGAAATATTAGTTCCTAGAGCCAGACTTATATCACAAAATCAATAGTGACTGACCAAATGCTTACAACACAGATGGTCAATTTATCTGAAATCTGTTGGACAAGCAGAGGTGCACTAGAATCCAGCAAGGGATCCAAATGAAAAACAGCAGACTGATTCTGCAGAAAGTCATTTGCAACAGGGGCAGCTGCGGACAGCAGCACAGGTCCATTCTAAAGAAAGAAAGCTGTAAGAGGTTATTTATATCATATAGGGTTAAAAAGCTAGAGCTTGGGAATAAGTCTTTATAGACATAGGGGTTGATTTACTAAAGAAAAATAGGCTGTTCACTTTGCAAGGGAATTTTCCCTTAGCTTAGTGAATAGGTAGAAGCTCTTAAGACTTCCATCATCCAACCATGTGCAAGAAAAAAAATACAGTTTTCTTGCATGTGATTGGGTACACATTGCAAAGTGAATTCCTTCATGTTCACTAACCTAAGACAAAAGTCCCTGTCCAAGTGAACGACCTATGTGCCTTTAGTAAATCAACTCCATAGTTTTTTATGACATGTGGTCAGTTTTTTAAGGACTAAGCAAAAAATACTTAAAAGAAGGGCTACTTGCTAAGTTAAAGTGGTAGTAAACTCTGTTACACCACTTGTACCTACAGGTAAGCCTATAACAAGGCTTACCTATAGGTACTGTGAATATCTCCTAAACTTGCAGTTTAGGAGATATTTAGAGTCCATGCAGGTGATGACATCACTGGCGCATGTGCTCTGATGGTCTGGCTTACAGTGCCAGACCTTCAGAGCCCATGCCATAAACACCGGCTCCCGTGCGTATGCGTGGGAGTGACATCATTGCGCCCTTGGCCACTCATGTAGCCGAAGGCCGCAAACCCAGAAGGAAGACCGGGGGAAAGTCAGCCCTCTCAGCAGTGAAACTGCGGCACTGGAGGGCTTCTAAGGTAAGTCTATCATAATGTGCTAGTATGCTATGCATACTAGCACATTATGACATTGCCTTGCAGGGATTTTTTTTTAAACCACCTGAGGTTTACTACAGCTTTAATAGTGCTAGTGAATTTTGCTTCTGCACTGACTATGGAAATGAACAGCTTATGAGCTACAGTAGCTTTACTCTGCCTGTCACCTTCCTGACACTAAAATCCATTAACATAACAAGAACATAACCTTATGAAAGTGGAGAACTTTAAAATTAGATGGTTTTCATGAAAACAGTACGGTTGAAATTCAAATTTCTTGAGAGACTTGTTCTCTGCATCTTTCAGCAGCCTTCTGACAAGTCAGTATGAGGATTTTTTTAATCATTTATAATTTATGAACCTAACACTGCACATGTTAAAGAACCAAGGCATATGACTTATTACATTAACACACTAACACACTGTAAGGAACATGTTACTTATTCTTTAAATACTAATGAGAAATTGTTTGAAATTGTCAGATCTAATGCAGCTCAAAGTTCTAATTAAATACTTGTTGTCAGCTTTGATTCAGTTCTTATTAGTATATGGGAATGTCCAACTGTGAGTCTAGTATAACACTTATCATAGCAAGGGTGATCCGTGCACAAACACTTTTGACACAGGCACACCAAACACACGTATACAGTATATATATATATATATATATATATATATATATATATATACATATATATAGAGAGAGATATCTATACCTATAGATATAGATATCTATATATTAGAATTTGCACGTATGAAGTTTTATTTGATATTAGTGTTATATGATAACATATTCTTTCAGGCAGCAAAGGCATAAGCCAAAAATGTTGTTCTTGTTGTGTTACACCTGTCAACTTCATAACTGCAATAGGGTGCAGATGACTAATGGTGGGAAAAGTGGGCATGGCTACATTGTACTAAATATTGGATGTACCTAAGGGGCATGGTTATAGTCTGAACCTAATAACATGAAAACATGGAGGGTTTTGTAACACCATGTCCACCTTAAACACTTTACACTCAGGCCAATTCTGACATTTCTTTCCTACCTGTAAAAATCATCATTTTTTTTACTAGAAATTTATGTAGAACCCCCAAACATTATATATTTTTCATCTACAACATTGGAACGGTGCCAACCCTACAGTACCTAAAAATCTCCATAGGTGAAGCTTTAAAAGCATTTAGATTAACAATTCAGACTTACACAGGAGGTCTGGTGGTAGAATCTTTGCTCGTGCTCTGATGTTTGTGGCAATACCCCACATATGCGATCCGATCATAGTTTACATATGTGTGCGGAACCGACCTGTGCACTCGCATTTGCGTATGAGCACGGGGATTGAGGGCATTTTACATGTTTTTTATTATTTTTTTTACATGTTTTTAACACTCTACCTTAATTTTTTATTGTTTTTATCAACTTTATTGTTATCACAAGGGATGAACAACATCCATTTTATTTATTCTATTTATTTCAGGTACTTATATAGCGCTGTCAATTTACGCAGCAATTTACATATATATTGCACATTCACATCAGTACCTACCTTCAAGGAGCTTACAATCTAAGGTTCCTAACTCACATTCATACATATACTAGGGCCAATTTAGACAGGAGCCAATTAACCTACCAGCATGTCTTTGGAGTGTGGGAGGAAACCAGAGTACCCAGAGGAAACCCACTCAGGCACAGGGAGAACATGCAAACTCCTGGCAGGTAGTGTCGTGGTTGGGATTCGAACCAGCGACCCTTTTGCTGCCAGGCGAAAGTGCTATCCACTACACCACTGTGTCCATTGTGATATCATGGGCCAACGATAAACTCTCCCTCAGAGCACCAACAGGAACTTCTCCCTAATGCAGTAATAGATGGTTTTAGAATGATAATCTCTCCCTCAGAGCACCAACAGGAACCTCTCCCTAATGCAGTAGTAGATGGTTTTAGAATGATAATCTCTCCCTCAGAGCACCAACAGGGACCTCTCCCTAATGCAGTAGTAGATGGTTTTAGAATCATAATCTCTCCCACAGAGCACCAACAGGAACCTGTACCTAATGCAGTAGTAGATGGTTTTAGAATGATAATCTCTCCCTCAGAGCACCAACAGGAACCTCTCCCTAATGCAGTAGTAGATGGCTTTAGAATGATAATCTCTCCCTCAGAGCACCAACAGGAACCTCTCCCTAATGCAGTAGTAGATGGTTTTAGAATGATAATCTCTCCCTCAGAGCACCAACAGGAACCTGTCCCTAATGCAATAGTAGATGTTTTTAGAATGACAATCTCTCCCTCAGAGCACCAACAGGAACCTCTCCCTAATGCAGTAATAGACGGTTTTAGAATGATAATCTCTCCCTCAGAGCACCAACAGGAACCTGTCCCTAATGCAGTAGTAAATGGTTTTAGAATGATAATCTCTCCCTCAGAGCACCAACAGGAACCTGTCCCTAATGCAGTAGTAGATGGTTTTAGAATGATAATCTCTCTCTCAGAGCACCAACAGGAACCTGTCCCTAATGCAGTAGTAGATGGTTTTAGAATGATAATCTCTCGCTCAGAGCACCAGCAGGAACCTCTCCCTAATGCGCTATAAGATGGTTCTGAACGCTAATGTCTCCCTCACAGGACCGCAATGAAGGTCTCCCTAATGCAGTCTGAGATGTTTGTGAACGCTAATCTTTCCCGCACGGCACCGCCTTGAAGCTCTCCCTACTCTAGTCTGAGGCGATCTGACACGCGGCGCTACGTGACTCCAGCCTCATATAGAGGCTGCATCACATGATGCACTGGCCAATCACAGCCATGCCATTAGTAGGCATGGCTGTGATGGCTACTAAGGGCAAACTAGTGAAAAGCTTGTTGATTGGCTGCCCAGCAGCTATAGAAAAGGCGCCAAAAATACCCGAATACCAATCCCAGACTTTTTTTCAAATGTTCAGTTTCGGGGCACGGACACCCTAAAGTCCGGTACGGACCCAAACTTTACAGTCCGGGTTCGCTCAACTCTAGCCATGACAGGTCCTGTTTATTTATTATTATTTTATTTCAGGTACTTGTATAACGCCGTCAATTTACGCAGCGCTTTGCATATATATTGTTCATTCACATCAGTCCTTACCCTCAAGGAGCTTACAATCTAAGGTCCCTAACTCACATTCATACATACACATATGTGTGTATGTATCTTTATAGAGCTATCTGGATCTTTTAGATCCCATATCTCTCCTCTGGCCTCCAAAGCATCTGATCAAACAGAGATCGGTTTGAACCAATGTTGTACAAGCCAATAACAGACGTAACAAAATCCTTATTGCTTATAGTTTCTGACTTCACAGAAGAGGGGCAGGGACTTCCTTTTCTTTGCACTCTTCTACTAAAGTGCTACCAAAGTGGTTGCATCATTATCAGGCTCCCCAGTCAGACGGGAGAGCTCAGTAAATGCAGTGGTAGGGGAAGGGGGCCCCCTTAGACCACATGTAGAAGTGATCAAGTGGCTGTATACACTTCTACATTCCAAATTCTAAAGAGAATAACCGGCTGAAAATGTTGATGCTACGATCATGCCTGCAGCTGTAGGTATCATCCTGGTATAATCATTGAAACTCTAGGAAGTTATATAATGTTCTACGGGTGGCAAGTAGTTAAGGAACCCTTCAAACCTGCATTTTAAAATATAACTGAATGCAAAACTTTTTTTTAGGTTTGGATAGAGTGGTGTGGGGTTAGAAGCACTGGGCTCCATTCACAAAGTGGCATCTTACCACATATGAGTATGCGGTAAGATACTGCACAGAGTTTTTCAACAAGTTTTTTTGCATTCATTAAAAAAGCTACTAAAATAGCGCATGAGTTATTTAATGAAGTCATGCGGTATTTTAGTAGCGAAAGCCTGTAATAATTTATCACCGGCAGTAGCCAGCCTCCTTAACACAGACTGTAAATAGCTGGTTGTTAAGCAGTGGGCAGCCGCTGGCGTCCTTGACAACCAGAATTGAGTTTCCCCTCTGACAGCTAAATGTAAACAAAAATGCTGGTAATGAAAACATTAAGAAAAAAAAGGTGTGGAGTACTCCCAAAATCCATACCAGACCTTTATCCAAGCATGCAGCCCAGCAGGTGAGTGAGCAGCCCCCCTCCTGAACCATAAAAGGTCACATGCCCTCAATATGGAGGGTGCTTTGATGCAAGGGGGCTCTGCCCTCCAAAGCACCTTGCCTCCATGTTGATGGGGACAAGGGCCTCTTCCCCACAACCCTGGCTGGTGGTTGAGGGGGGACTGTGGGAGGGAGGCTTATCAGAATCTGGAAACTCCATTTAACAAGGGGGCCCCCAGTTCCTGGCCTGCAATGTGAATACATAGTACCCCTACTTATTCACAAAAAAGTGCAGTGTAAAAAAAAGACAGCAGGCAGTTTTTGACAAGTCCTTAATTAAAAATGTTTTTTTTATGTCCCCAAGTACAGATTATCAATAATGAGGCCTGTCGCCACAACGGACCCAAGTAAATTATGAGGTGGTGCCACCTGATGATGTTACCAGGCAGCCTTGCCCCATGTGACGTCACCAACCCAGCATGCCCCGGGTCGATTACATCACATGGGGATGGGGCTGCCTAGTGATGTCACCGCCCCTTTGTTAATTTAGGGGCAGGAGGTGGAGGAGCTGTCAGATGGCAGGAGCCAGCATCAGGTGTGAAAGTTTTTTTTTCCTGGGTGGCGGTGGCTGTGGGCATCATGATTGACAATGGATCTACAATTATAGACTTTTTTATTTTTGTTTTTTTAATAAGGTACTTGTCAAAATCTGCCTACTGTCGTTTTTTACACTACACTTTTTTTTGGTGAATGAGTAGGGGTACTATGTACCCTTACTCATTCACATGGGGTGGGCTAGGATCTGTGGGGCCCCCTTGTTAAAGGGGGCTTCTAGATTCTGAAAAGCCCCCTGCCCGCAGACCCCCACAACCACTGGTCAGGGTTGTGGGGCATAGGCCCTTGTTGCCATCAAAATGGGGACAAGGTGCTTTGGGGGGCAGGGCCTCCTCTGCCCCAATACACCCCTCCATATTGAGGGCATGTGGCCTGGTATAGTTCAGGGGGGGGGAGCATGTTGTCCCCCCTTTCCTGACCTGCCAAGCTGCATGCTCAGATAAGGGTCTGGTATGGATTTTGGGGGGGATGCCATTTTTTTTTATTTTGGCATGGGGGCTCTCCTCAAAATCCATACCAGACCCGAAGTGTCTGCTATGGATTGGGAGGGACCCCATGCTGTTTTTTTCTTATTTTTTTTTTTATTGCTGGCAATTTTTTTTTACATTCAGTTGTCAACAGGGAACTGGCAGCTGATGACTCCTTTATTGTTAAAGCAGTAGTAAAGAATTGAAAAATAAAACCCTGCAAGACAATGGCATAGTGTGCTAGTATGCATTACATACTAGCACATTATGAAATACTCACCTTGAAACAAATCCCTTCCAGCGGTGCCTGCTCACCACTTCCCCCATCCTTTCTTCTGGGATCACAGGCTTCGGTGCTGTGAGAGGCCAGAGTTGCGATGACGTCACTCCTGCACATGTGTGCAGGGGCCCTCAATTCTGGCAAGAAGCTCTGAAGGTCCGACATGGTATGCCACTGACATTTGCGGCTGCATAGAGGGTGAATATCTCCTAAATGGTGCACGTTTAGGAGATGTTCATTTTACCTACAGGTAAGCTTTTTTATAGGCTTACCTGTAGGTAAAAATAACAAAGCAGGGTTTACAACCGCTTTAAGGATGCAGCGGCCATCCACTCTTTAACAACTTCCAGTCTCAGCCTGTGGGGAAGCACTGAAGCACTTGGTGAAACACACTGGAAGATTTGTTTGTTTACTTTCATGTTTCTGGATATGAGAGAACTTTTACAATAAATGTAGATTTTTTTTCACTCACACAGGCTTGATTTCAATACTTGGTGGACTATATTATTAGAGCATAGAATTTGATTTAATTTACACAGCTACTATGTTGTTGAATTTTAATGGTTAATAACCTGAGTGTATTTCTAGCAGTAACAGTATTTGTAGCAGCAGTTTGGTGTTTACAGTGTTTTAAAGAACTGAATCAAAGCTAAGCATACCTAAACTAACTCTTCTACAGGGGGATCTACAAGTGCAGCCATTGTAGGGAAACACCACAGAAGCCCATAGGATTAAAGAGAGCATTAACATCAAGTCTACAAAATACAATCAGCATTATGTTTATTTTTTTTAAGTATAACTTTATAAATTGGAAAAAAGGATCCCCCCACATGGGATTGTGACTTTTATAGGCAGACTGAATCATAAATCATTTTATAAAAATATAGAAATTTAATGGTATGCATTAAAATTGTGCATTACAGCAATGCAGCTATAGTAAAACAATGCAAAGATACAAATATTATATACAGATACATGTGATGATTTGTTGTTTGTGGAAACTCCGAAGCCCTCTATAATACAATATAACATAATATATGTGTTTAAATCATATTCAAAAGGACAACAGTATTGCAAGGAGCCATTGCGGACGTTTCAAATTATACCTTCAAGAATCACCATGCAGATATGTACAACCATAACATAGTGTGGATACGTTGAAGAATATATATATATGCACAGGCCAAAAACAACCCTGCTAGGGCTGTGTAGTCTCACATGAGCTGCTGCCAGCACACCACCCCCATAGTCACCGCTGAGCTTCCATGGTCACCGAGCCAACCGCCCAAAGTCCTGCCGGGATGTCAAATCAATACCGGTTGCGGCCGATCATGCAACTATCGGGACGACCAAGGATCTAGGAAAAATTCTTTTAATAATAATAATAATGCATGATGCCATATCATCATTGAAAATGATAGTGATAAAGAATAATTAATAAATAATAATAGGTAAGTATACCATGCTACAAGTCAATTAAAAATTAAAATGTGGTTAGTATGTGAGAGAATTTGGTGTTTACAGTGTTTTAAAGAACTGAATCAAAGCTAAGCATAACTAAACTAACTCTTCTACAGGGGGATCTACAAGTGCAGCCATTGTAGGGAAACACCACAGAAGCCCATAGGATTAAAGAGAGCATTAACATCAAGTCTACAAAATACAATCAGCATTATGTTTATTTTTTTTAAGTATAACTTTATATGTTATAGACAGTAAATTCTATTTACTAACCACCAATTACACATTAGCGTTCATTAACTGTCTTGCACTGGATTTTTTTTAAAGGACAACACATTTATTCTTTTATTTGGTTTTAATTTACAATACATTTGTGATTGTTAAAAGTAGTACAATTCTATTAAATTAGTCATCTATCATTATTAAAAAACAGCTTGTGTTCAACTTAACATAAATTGAACACCTGTATAAATAGACCCACACTTAAACACTAGACAATTTTTTTTCTATACAGTTATATAGAGTACATTTATAATTGGTCATCACCAAGTAGAAAATAGTAGTTTCACAACTTTCCTGCAAATGCTCTGATTTGTTCCAGTATATTAAATCAGTACCCTTGGGATTAATCATCTGCCGGTGGTACACTGTCTTGTATTAGAGACTCCACAGTCAAAGAGAAGAAGAAAAAAACATGAGCTGATGAAAGTAGCTGTCAAATTAGCAGCTCTGGAAGTTGTAGTGTGTATTGTTAAAAGCTGCCCGAGTTCACACCACAGAGACCCAACTCCATCCGTCTTTCTCAGTTTACATTTTAATTGGCTTGCAGTTAGTTTTTTTAAAAACTGGCAAGACTGCTGACATACACTGTAATATCATGTGAATAATATATGGAAGTTGCTCCAGAGATGATCTCTCTGTCGATTTTAGGGAGTGGAATGGGAAGGAAATAAATAAATAAGGCAGATTGAAAAAAAGTAATACAGCACAGCTGAGCAGGTGTTAAGCTATGTTCAAGTCTTAGGGAAAATATGTTGATGAAGAATTAAAACTAGGTCTAAATAACAAATGACATTTAGGTTACCAGGTCCAGTGTGGTAAGAGCCATTTTACAGTTTACACTAAGAGGATCCTTTTGTTTTTCGGAGCTTCCTGGACCTCATCCGTCCTGCTGGTTATTTCCTTTTGGGGATCTGATCTTCCAGCTGATCTGGTCAAGAATCACCCTCACCAGTGTCTAGCTTTCTTGACCTGCTGACTGAAAAGCAGATGGTCCATGCCTTCTGGTGAGTGGGGTCACAAGAGGGGTTCTGGCACTTGGCACTTTTGCACAGACTTGTTTTAGAGCACTTTGAAGCATGATTGTCACTTTCTTTCAAGCACTGAAGACACTTTAAAGACTGTGTGTTGCACTATATAGTGTATGGATTATGTATGGACATTCATGAATATTCATTTGTTTTGCATTTTGTGAGCTATATATAGATAATCTATATTCACATCCAGTTTATCAAAAGTTAAATTTTTGACCATTCCCGCTCTGGAGAAGTTGATCTAATGATCGGCTTCTCTCAAACGGGAGTGCTAGAAAAGTTCCATTCAATCAGCACCTGCAGTCAATTGGTTGCAGTCCTGATCAGTGTATTATGACAGCAGAGGACTCTCCACTGTTATAATACAATAGTGCAGCAGAAGGGATTCCTCTATCCTCTCTCTTGTGTGAATTGGGTAACCCATTTTTTTCAATCAGCCTGCAGGCCAATGGAAAAAAAGATCCATCTACGGCCAGCTTTAGGCCATTCAGTACACATTTGCCAGCCTAACTTTGCTATGTATGTTGTCTCCTTGTGTGATCAACATTAGATCCCTTGGGAATCAGAGTTGTACACTGCCAAATACATAAAAGCTACTGTTCATCCAGAGGAGAAATTAAAACTAGACAAAAAAAGTCAAGTGGCTGCAAATGCTGTGGGCAATGGTTATTGTGACAGTGAAATCTGTACAAAATGTTATTTTCATAATTGGAAGTACTGGCATATTTCTCATGGTGGTGAAAGTGACAGTTAATTTTATGGGTGGAGTAGGGGGTCAGAAAATGGAGTTTACATCAGGAGTATGAGAAGTAGGATAAACCAATAGTGGAGGAGGGTGAACAAGAGTATTTCCCTTCCTAATGTTTCTCTTGATGATACCATTAGCCATAGCAGGTTTGCAAGGTGAACATCTGCATCATCAGACTATAGACCACCAATGCCACCAGTGGCTGTGTCTTAACTAACCACTGAAACCATGCTATTTAGTTCTAAGATTCAGAAAATTGCTATTTGTGCTGCTTTGATGTGAAACTCACAAATTGCCAACTATTGTGTCCTGCAGTTTTGGAGGCAAAGTAGTTAGAGTGCTTTATTAAAAAATCCAGGCATCTATGAGTACAGCATAACAAAAACGGGAACCAACTAAAGTATAGAAAATATGATCTATGTGATACCTGTAAATAGTGACATCTACAAAACCTCACAACACAATGCATTTTTTATTATATTTAATATATAATCATGAAAATATCATGAAAATAATTACCTTACTCCCCAATGACCAAATGCACACCCAGAGCTGCTGGTGTGCATGCAGACTAATGATAGACAATACTATAGATAATAATACAGATCATTGAATTTAACCCTAATGGTTATTCTTGCTTGCTGAGTCAAAAGCCCTACTCCGTAAAATGTGATAAACGGTGCAGCGCTACTTTAAATGTGAATGCAAAATAATCATATAACTTGATAAAAAATGTTTCCAAAATATAAACAGAAAATTCTCAAAAAACAGTATAGTGTTCATCAAAATGAGCCCTGTGAAAAAAAAACAGAAAAAAATAAAATATAAAAAAAATGTTCCACTGTTCCAGTGAATAAATACTCCATGTTGATAATCAAAATGATCTTCCTTTTGTTGTGATATCCCACCACCAGGTGAAAAACCTGCTTACCTCACTGCTGATGTTATAGGGCATAGACACACCAATCTCTTAATGGTCTTCCTGATTCCAATGCTTTCACAAACACTTCACTCCACTTAACTCCCAGCTGTGTGGGCTCCACAATCCGGGCTGCATCTGGGCTAATGCTGCTGTATAAATCACCGCTCTCTTGCGGGTCACCCGGCCACACCACATGTAATATAAATGGGAGAATACATAGTGTTCTCTGCTACTATTATTTTATTAAAAACCAATGTTCGAACACTTACAGGAAACTAAATAATTACAAGCATAAAAAGCCCATCTGGCTTGCTCACCACCTCCGGACATAAAGGGAAACAGGTTGTGTGACGTCAGCAAAGCAGGCTGCTCCTCCTAAACATGTGTTATCTACCCATTCAGGGTAGATAATATTCTACAGGTTTTTATTTAGAGAAAACATATCCCCTTGCACATTTAGGGAAAAATTACAAGGTCTATTTAAAGCCAATCCCTTAACCCAGTTATACATTTATCTGTGCAATTATACCCATAGGTCCTTCTTCAGTCACAGTTGCTACAAAATATCAGGTGTCAGCAGGTATGGGAGCTTTCATGAAGCAATAATATTACTGCCTCTAACAGTGTACAGGTCCTAGTGATTGGTTACTAGGCCTGAGCATTGCATTGTGGGAGAAGCTTGCATGCGTCTCCATATCCAGAAGCTCTAGATATTTTGTGGTGGCTACAAAGTAATAGTGGCAGGGAAGTACTGTGAAGGTGAGTTTAACTGGATGGGGGATAGGCTTTAAAAAGACCAAGTCACGGAAGATCTCAGGAGACTGAGAAGAATGCTGAGTGAACACCTTCACTCAAACTTCAACCTAACCCTCAAAAAAAATTATGATTGAACTTCTACGCCAATCATAACAATCCAGGGGCGTGCCTCACAAAATAACTAAAAAAGCATTTAGTACAAGCAAAAATTCCCTATCTTCTCTCCCAAAACAAAACTCGCCTTTCTAATCCTAAAGACATAGCTGACCGTTTCAGCCAATTTTACACTCAACTGTATAATTTGGCCGAGTCATACATGACTGCAGCTCCCACTCCGCATGATATCTCACGCTTTCTAGATAACCTAAAATTACCATCCCTCTCCCATGAACAACTACAAAACATTTCCATTCCCTTTACCAAATCTGAACTAAAAAAAACAATCATTTCCTTACCACTACACAAAGCACCAGGGCTAGATGGCTTCAGTAACGAATACTATAAACAATTTGCGCACATGCTCAACCCATTCCTACTTCCAGCGTTTAACCATTTGTTACAGACGGGCACGATACCAGAAGAATCACTGGCAGCAACCATCACCACTATTCCTAAACCTGGCAAACCAACAGAAGACCCGGCCGATCTCTCTATTAAATACAGACACAAAACTCTATGCCAAACTCCTAGCAGCTCGCCTGTCCTTTGTACTATCCCAACTTGTTCATCCAGGTCAGGTAGGCTTTATGAATAGCAGACAGGCTTCAGATGGCATGAGAAGATATATTAACTTGCTCCAGTGGGCAGAACGCAGTCGGGTGCCTTCTCTGTTCATCTCGCTAGATGCGGAGAAGGCGTTCGACAGAGTCGACTGGAGCTTCCTAAAAGTGGTACTTCTAAAATTTGGCATCTCAGGCCCCCTTTTAGGAGCCATTATGACTCTCTATACAGCTCCAAATGCCAGAGTGATTAATTCAGGGATTTTCTCAGAGTCTTTTAAAATATCTAATGGCACATGGCAGGGCTGTCCTCTGTCTCCATTAATCTTCTCTCTAGTTATGGAGCCCCTAGCGATAGTCAGACACTCAAATAACTCCATCCGAGGCATATCTATCGCCACATGCGTGCATAAAATCGGTCTTTATGCAGATGACGTGATCATCTCCATCATGGAACCTCAGCTCTCACTTCCACACCTCCACTAAACCCTAGACCTCTTCAGTAAGGCATCCCTATACAAAATAAACTACTCTAAATTGGCCATGATTAGTGTTAATCTTGAAACTCAACTCAAAAGTAGCATAGCCAAAATGACATCCTTCTCCTGGGCTCCTAACTCTACACTGCCATACCTCGGGATTTCTCTAACTACGCCCTTTTTCGTGTTTGCTCACGCAAAATTTCACTCAACTATCGGACAAGTTACACAAGGTGACACAAAACATGAAAAATATACAAGCGTCCTGGGCGGGACGCATAGCACTATCCAAAATGTATTTGCTACCGCAAATATTGTATTATTTCCAAACTCTACCTATACCTTTCTTACGCTCTCATCTCGATAAATTGCAAGCACTGGTGTCGTCCTTTATTTGGAACAATAAACATCCAAGGATTAAAAGATCCACGCAATGCTCGCAACTACTATGGGAGGTATGGGAGCACCTAACATCAGCGCTTATTACAAAGCAACTATACTTGAACAAGCAAAAAGTTAGTGGGCTCCAACCACGCAATTCCCATGGCTGCAAATTGAGAAAGCAGCGTTAACAACGGAACCTAAGCAAACACTTTCTGCACTATTGCTACAGAATCAGAAGCAAAACAACTTCTTATACACTGTAAATGCCAGAACAAGAACGTGGCACTTGTTCTTGCAATTTTCGGGTGGAATATCTCATGAAGTCCTAAAAGAGCTACCCTTGCTAACATTACAATCCATTATGGCGGACATTTTCCTTTCTAACTGGTCTCAAGCTGAAGTAACTTCATTAGCTCACCTATACGATAACTCTGTGCTTCCTTCCTTACAGCAGCTGAGGTATAAATTCCAGATCCCGGCCAAGGATCTTTTCAATTTTTTCAGAGTCCGCTCTATTCTCTCCAAGTTGTCCTGCTCAAGCAACCCTCTTATGAAGAATGTCATACGCTTTTACTTTAATACTGAATCCTTCTTGATCCAAGATGGCGGTGCGAGCAGATCGCGAGGCCCGGGGTCTCTCCAGATTTTGAAATTTTTCAGTACTTCTCTTGCTCATCTTAGGCCTGTTCGTGCGGAACAGCTGTACCTTGACATCGTACACCCGAACGGAGCTTTTGGATATTGGTTTGCAAATTCCGAACGTTTTTATTGCCAATCTTCAACTCCTTCCTGAGATTGCCAGAACACCTGAGGCGAGTCAGCCTGCCTAGCCAGGCGGAAGTGCTCGCCGGCGCCGTCGAGATCGCAAACAAAAGCGAGGAGAGCGCGGAGGAATAAGAGCTAAGCTAAAGCTAACACCACACCGGCTCTCTTTACCAAGCATTTTCCTCGCCAATGCACGATCACTGGTGAACAAAATGGAAGAGATTCGACTCAACCTAACATACAGTAAGAGACTCTCGAACTGCAATGTTTTTATCTTCACGGAAACTTGGCTACACAGCGGCATAACGGACAATATCATCGAGCTAGCAGGACGCCACACACTCCGGGCGGACAGGACACAGGATGGCTCCGGTAAGACAAGAGGTGGGGGATTGTGCATTTACATTAACAAAGCTTGGTGCACGAACTCTGCTACTGTCATGAGTCATTGTTCAGCCAACCTTGAGTTTCTTATGGTTAAATGCAGACCGTTTTATTTGCCGCGGGAGTTTACTTCGAACATTATAACAGCAGCCTATGTTCCCCCGGACGCTGATGCCAAGCTTGCTATGAAAGAACTTCATGCAGCCATCAGTAAACAACAGACCGCCCACCCCGATGCTATGTTTATTGTTGCGGGTGATTTTAATCACTCAAACCTAAAAGCAGTGCTCCCCAAATTCCACCAACATGTTTCCTGCCACACCAGAGGAAACAAAACCTTAGACCATGTTCACACAAACATGGCTGGAGCCTACGTCGCAGCCCCCCACCCCCACCTAGGACAATCGGATCACCTTTCTTTGTTCCTCACCCCCAAATATGCACCCCTCATCAATCGTGTGAAGCCATCAGTAAGGACCATCAAAGTGTGGCCTGCGGGGGTAGATTTTACACTCCAGGAAAGGTTTTTTCACACGGACTGGAGTTCATTTGCTTCTCAGGCCACCAGTGGCTCTCATATTGATATTGACCGCTACACCTCTTCTGTATTGAATTACATCCACTCCACTATAGACAGTGTCACTACTTGGAGCAGATCACCACATACCCAAATCAGAGGCCATGGATGAACAGGGAGGTGCGCCTCCTGTTGAAGGCACGCAATATTGCTTTCAGATCAGGGGATGCACAGGCCTACAGCACATCCAGAGCTAACCTGAAGAGGGGCATCAAAGAGGCCAAGCACTGCTACAAGCTAAAGATAGAGGAGCACTTTTCCAACTCCGACCCTCGACGCATGTGGCAGGGCATCCAGGCCATCAGTGACTACAAATCCACCCGTTCCACCCCCGCGAACATGGATGTCCGCTTCATGAACAAGCTTAATGACTTTTATGCACGTTTTGAGAGGGGAAATACATCAAACACTATCAAGCTCAAAACTTCACCTGACCATCCACCAATCACACTCTCCACCACAGACGTCTGTTGCACTATGAGCCGGATCAGTGCGCACAAGGCCGCTGGACCAGACAACATCCCTGGTCGGGTACTCAAGGCATGTGCTGAGCAGCTCACTGGGGTTTTCACAGACATTTTCAACCTGTCTCTTGCCCAAGCAGCTGTACCAACATGTTTTAAAAGCACCTGCATCGTGCCTTTGCCAAAACACTCCGCCCCAAAGTGTCTGAACGACTACCGCCCTGTAGCTCTGACACCTATTGTCATGAAGTGTTTTGAGCGGCTGGTCCTGGCACACCTGTAGGACTCTCTGCCATCAACCCTGGACTCTCACCAGTTTGCCTACCGCAGCAAAAGGAGCACAGAGGATGCCGTTTCCATGGCACTGCACTCTGTGCTAACACATCTGGACAATAAGAACACTTATGCACGCATGCTGTTTGTGGACTTTAGCTCGGCTTTCAACACGGTCATACCATCCAAGCTAATAGTTAAACTTGCAGACCTGGGCATCAACACCTCCCTCTGCAATTGGATTATGGACTTCCTGACCAACAGACCCCAGCAAGTCCAATCCGGCTCCATTTGTTCAAACACCACCACAATCAACACTGGCGTACCACAGGGCTGTGTGCTGAGCCCCTTCCTCTACTCCCTCTTCACCTCTGACTGCAAGCCTGTGAACAGATCGAACACCATCATCAAGTTTGCAGATGACACTACGGTGATAGGTCTCATCAGCAACAATGATGAGAGGGGCTACAGGGAGGAGATTCAGCACCTGGCCACATGGTGCAATGACAACAATCTGCTCCTTAACACATCCAAGACAAAGGAGCTCATTGTGGACTTCAGAAGAGAGTCAAGAGGCACGCACGACAGCATCCAGATCAATGGAATGGCCGTCGAGCGTGTCTCCAGTTACAAGTTCCTAGGGACCCACATCTCGGAGGACCTGTCCTGGACTATAAACACCTCCAGTTTAGTTAAGAAGGCCCACCAGCGCCTCTTCTTCTTGAGGACGCTGAAGAAGAATCGGCTGTCCTCGGATATTCTGGTGAACTTCTATCGCGGTGCAATAGAAAGCATCCTGACCAACTGTGTCACAGTCTGGTATGGGAGCTGTTCTGTTGCAGAGCGCAAGGCACTGCAGCGGGTGGTGAAAACTGCCCAGCGCATCACAGGGACTACCCTTCCAGCCATGGCAAAACTGTATATCCTGCTTTTGTTACTATTGCACTTCTGGTTAGACCTAAACTGCATTTCGTTGCATTGTACTTGTACATGTGTAATGACAATAAAGTTGAATCTAATCTAATCTAATCTAATCTAATCTAATCTAATCTAACAAAGAAAGTCATATCCTACTTCTACAATCTGTTGACTAACATACCTGCTGACAAAAAACCTTGCAACAACCTAAAATGGGAAAAACAGCTCCATCGCATGTACACCCTCCAGCAGTGGCTCCACACTCTATGATCTCCCCTGAGATTCTCCAAATATCTTACCCATTGGGAAGGTGTACAAAAGTTATTTCATAACTGGTATCTTACCCCAGCGAAACTCGCCAATATCTACTCAACAACCACGGCCCTCTGCTGGAGAACTTGCGGTCTGAATGGAACAACCCTGCACATCTGGTGGTCTTGTCCCAAACTGGCCCCCTTATGGCATGACGCTACCAAGTTCTTTTCAGATCTGTTAAACATGCCCACAACCCTCTCTCCCCAACTTATACTGTTTGGGTTGGACCTGGACTCCTGGTCACTTGACACACATGCTCTCTTAACCCATGTACTCATCGCCATCAGACTTTCCATAGCCAGGAAATGGAAATCAGCAGATCCCCCCTCTATAGGGGACATACTTTCTTCCTTAAATGACCAATGCCTCATGGAATTCATGTACGCTAAGGTACACCTGCAAGTCCCACTCTTCCAAAGAAGATGGACCCTTTGGTTATCTCACCCTAAGTGTATCTTGCAACTTTAAGCAACGACCTCCCCAGAGTGACTATGCACTGTCATTTAGTTTGATCCTGTCTAATGCCCCCCACTGGCTAATAAATACCTATCATTTTCACCTGCTGCTCTCAACGGAAGGCGTTGTCCCACTGCCAGGGGCAGCGCGCTCTGTCCTCTCGGTTCTCTCCTCCTAAGCTCAACTTGTTTGTACCACCTCTTTAATGTTGGTTCTAAACTTACACCAAGTTTTACTGACACTACTATATATGGAAGTGTCTGCTACCTTTATCTGCATATTTACAAATGTGAATCATATTCCTTGTATATGCTTATTTTTTTTCTTGACAAATAAAAAACTTAAGTATCAAAAAGACCAAGTCACGTTGCAGTAAATAGGCAGGGTCTCCTTAAAGAAAGCCTGTAATGGCCATATCTAAACACGGGGTTCAGCCCACATATACACACATACAAAAATGGGAAACCTAGGACTTGTTTTTCCCATGCACTATTTTCATTAATTTACTTATATTATTTATTGCAGGTACTTATATTGCGCCATCAATTTACGTAGCACTTTACATATTTATTACACATTCACATCAGTCCCTGCCCTCAAGGAGCTTACAATCTAAGGTCCCTAACTCACATTCATACATACGCATACCAGGAACAATTTAGAAAGGATTCAATTAACCGGGAATAAACCCATCAATGTAATGGTTTAAAAAAATGTTACATTCTGGGAATGCTGGAATTGCTACCGGTCACATTTTCTTGTGTCCCCAACCAAACTGTCAAAGCATCAAATGGCTGATGTCATAACTGATCACTGGTGCAGTACCATTGCAGTTTCAGATCAAACAGAAGCAGTGTCCTTGGCTGTAAAGGATAGGATGGCTTAATTACGTGTTAAGACTGTCAGCAGATCGTCCTCTACAAACTCAGCAGTGCCTAAAAATGCCTAAAAATAGAGAGCAACTGAGCATGTGCAGAGTAGGGTCAAATATTGTATTACTGGATTTTAAACACTATAGGCACTTATTTTTAATGTTTTATATAGCTATACCTGCAAAAAGGGCCAGCTTGAAGTGATCTAGCAGGACTTACTTTTTTACTAAAGTTCCACTTTAATGGCAGACTCCATAAACACTTACAAGGAATCTATACTTAAAGGGGAAATATACCCACCAGAACTTTACAGTCAGAGACTATCTTGGTCTCTGTTTGATTTACAGTTGCCATAGTGTTGCTCCTGATCAGTTATCTGTGGTAAATATTGGCGCAAGTTGCAACCAAATTGTCACAGGTACGCTGTAAATTAATCACAGTGAACAAGTAATGTCTATATAAGTCCTTAAGTCCATGGGTGATACACTCTGTGGCAGCACTGTGTACAAGCAAGAAGCGGCTTTGAGTAAGCTGGGGAGAGAATACACACACCAGTCTGAGTGCAGAGTTTTCCCGTTTTATTACAAAGTGTACAGAATAATACTCACAAAAGTGTAGTTAAAATAAGCATGTAGCACTGTAGGGGTTGCCCATCCATGGAGCGGTGTTGACAGTGAGTCCTATGTGGCTATGTGCTCCGGGGACCGCGGCCGGTGAATTCCGGTGCTTCCTGGGGCTGTGGATACAGGAGGGGTGGGGATACAGGTGGTAACCAAGGTGACGCATTCTCGGAGCATGCGGGGCCATCTTTAGTACAGGGACTTTATACTCAAGTGAGGAATGCCGCCTGGTCCTAATGCCTGACGGGGGCTCCTAGTAACATTAATATTTGACACAGTATATATAAAACAAAAGGCTAAAGGAGTTTTTTGATGTACCTAGTAGAGTTGAGCGGACACCTGGATGTTCGGGTTCGGCGGGTTAGGCCAAACTTCGCAAAAAAGTTCGAGTTCGGCCCCGAACTTGACCCGAACTTGACCCCGAACCCCATTGAAGTCAATGGTGACCTAAACTTTTGGGCACTAAAATGGCTCTAAAAAAGTCCTGGAAAGAGCTAGAGGGAAGCAAAATGGGGGTAAGAGTAGGGCAAGTGACCTGCAAACAAATGTGGATAGGGAAATAACTTAAATTCACATAAAAAAAAATGGAAGAGGAGGTGGATGTGGAGTAGGAGGTTGAGGAGGCGGTGACCATGGCAGTGGAGGAGGAAGTGGCGGTGGAGGAGGAGGAGGTAGCCAACACTCTTTTTTGGGTGGGAGACAATGTGAAGGAACTGGAGGCATTGTCAGCCACTCAATCTCCTATCGCCTGTACTTGTTCTGGTCTCACCATTCGTTGAGCGGCATTCAGGCCTACCATATAACGTTGAAGGTTCTGTCAGCTACTCGCACCTGAGGAAGGTGTTTCACTTGTGCGTTTAGCTGGCACAGATCGACCACGTCCTCTCCTTATAACAGGAGCTTCACCAACACCAGCAGCACCACAACCACGACCACGTCCCTTATTTGATGCTCTCCTCATTCTGGACGCAAATGTACTATTTATCACAAATTTATATTATTTTTTATACCGGCAATGTGCAATTTTGTGCAAGAAATGCACAGCAAGGTCCAAATGTACTATGTAGCACTATTTATTATTCTTTTTTTTTTAAACCAGCAATGTAGACACACTTTTTAATTTTGTGCAAGAAATGCACAGCAAGGTGCAAATGTACTATGTAGCACTATTTATTAATAATAAAAAAAAGAATAATAAATTATTATTCTTTTTTTTAAACCAGCAATGTAGACGCACTTTTTATTTTTGTGCAAGAAATGCACCACTGGTAGCAAATGTAGTATTTAGAATATCTTTTTTTTTTAAACCTGCAATGTAGACGCACTTTTTATTTTTGTGCAAGAAATGCACAGCAAGGTGCAAATGTACTATGTAGCACTATTTATTAATAATAAAAAAAGAATAATAAATTATTATTCTTATTTTAAACCAGCAATGTAGACACACTTTTTATTTTTGTGCAAGAAATGCACTGCTGGCCACAAATGTAGTATTTCAAATATTTTTTTTTAAAACCAGCAATGTAGATGCACTTTTTTGTTTGTGCAAGAAATGCACCGCTGGCCGCAAATGTAGTATTTCGAATATTTTTTTTATTTTTAAACCAGCAATTTAGACGCACTTTTTATTTTTGTGCAAGAAATGCGCCGCTGGCCGAAAATGTAGTATTTAGAATATTTTTTTTTTTAAACCACCCAAGCAGTTGCAAAAATGGCTGCAAACGCCCACTTAACAAACAGAAAAATTGCTTAGGTTTTATATGAGGCACTTTGCTTAGCAAACAAAATGTACTCTAGCAAACAAAAATCTCCTCTAGCACCCACCCACCAATAAATCACTGTTTTTAACAGATTTTCTAAAGCTAATCTGTCCCTCACACCAGCAGCAGCATCCTCTCCCTACACTAGTATGAGATGATTTTATAAAGCTAATCTGTCCCTCACAGCAAGCAGGATCCTCTCCCAACACTAGTATGAGATGATGTGACATGCAGCACTACGTGACTCCAGCTTATATAGAGGAAAAAAATGTGATCTGTTCCATATCCAGTCCTCCCCAAAAAGCAACAACGGGCCCACCCCCTCTCATGCAATGCACCTTACGGCCTAATGATTTCACTTCTCATGCAAGTATCATTCCCAAATCCCCTCATGAACTCTGGCCCACAGCATCCATGCCCCACATCTTCCATTCCAAAGCAGGTTGAATGAATCTCCTTCAGGAGAGACTGCAGCGGTCCTAAACCCAAATGGGTCCGGAGAACCATACGTAGACCCAGGTTATCCCCCACACCCACTCAAGATCCACAGCCCATGACAAGCAACATTTCTGAGATCAGTGTACCAAGTGACACTGAGAATCACATGGAGAAATGCATTTCCACGGTGACCCCCACTGTCTTAATGACCCTGTCTGATACCACTATAGATCACACAGTATGTGGACCTCTGGGTCCCACGAACACAGCTCCCTCCCCTTCTCATAGCTCCACACTTCCCTCTTGTCCACTTGCCTTGTCTCCCAGAGCTACACTGGTCAGCCCCCTTGTAGCTTCCAATTCCCCAGGATCAGTTCGGGACATGGCTGTGTCCACTTCCTCACATACTGGTACAGATTCATTGACCTTTTTAGTGCCTCCCCCTCTGTAATCCCAAATCACAATCACCAAAAGCAAAATAAAATTAGATATAGGGGAAAGTGGGGGGGGCACCACAGAAACATACAAAAGGGTAAAACTCTTGAAACAATAAAGATGTTTAATTTCATTAAAATCATCTCATATTCTGTCAGCCCCTGAAACCAAATGTACTCCACCGAGGCCTAAATTTTGCCCCATCATCTTTACCCAATCCCTTTACACTGTACAAGGACCTAAACAGTTTTATCTGCAATCTCACATTAAAACATTAGTACAATATTCAATCCCAAAAAAGACTACACCCTTGGATAATCCTTCTGTTGATCCGATTGGTCTAAAACTTTTGGAGGGACTTTACATCAGTGATGAGGATGAGGACTTGGCAGCATTCACCCAACACCCACCAACTTCTCCCCCAGTACAACACACCAAATTCAAACCAAAATCTATATTTAATCCTACACACAAGAAGGGGCCGTACCTACAGACCTTCTATCAGGTAGTGTTTTCTGATATCAAAAAAATGTGCAATAATTCCAAATCAGGTTCCTCTAAACATTTCAACTTATACTGTAATGAGCAACAGGTCCTAACAGATCTAACCAACAACTATGATCTTGTCATAAAAACTGCTGATAAGGATGGTGGCATAGTAATCCAGAATAGAGCAGACTATTTGAGAGATGCCCATCCGTTCAGATGTAGCCACTTACCAAAAATTACGTGCAGATCCATTGCCATCATTTATTTTGGAGGCCACCAACCTTACAAAAAGGGCAAAGGAGGCTGATATCATCACCAAACAAGAATTGACTTTATTCAACAGAGATTTCTATTCCACACCCTACTTTTATCATATACCGAAAATACACAAAAATCCGGACAATCCACCTGGTAGACCAATAGTAGCAGCAATGGATACAATTACCAATCCCTTTTCACAATACTTTGATCCGTTTCTTCAGCTGCTGGCACAAAGCCTCCCCTCATACATAAGGGATGGGGTACATCTTCTGGAACAACTCAAGCATTATACATAGGAACCCACATACATGTGAGCTTCATTTTAGGTTAATTCCCTATATATGGCCATTCCCCACTCAATAGATCTCCAAGCTGTTACACAATTTTTAATGGATGACCCTATGCTAAATTCCCGACAGGCACAATTCATAGTGGAGTCAACTGAGTTCTGCCTAATGAATAATTATTTTCAATTTGATGGGGATATCTATCTACAGGTGAAAGGCACAATAATGGGGCTAATTTTGCCCCCAGCTATGCCAATCTCACCCTGGGGCTCTGGGAGGCCAATCACATCTGGCACAATAATCCCTATATCTCCCATATTATTTTCTATGGGAGATATATCAATGGCATTATTGTCATCTGGGATAGCCCAGAGCCCACTTTTTTGGAATTTGTCAGTCATGCAATGCTAATTCCTATGGCTTATCCTTCACTTCTGTACATGATTCCACAGAATTGGCATTCTTGGATCTCATGCTGTATCATCATGAAGGCCAAATACAAGCCAGGAACTATACAAAACCAATTTCTGGCAATTCCTTTGGAATTATAAAAGCTGCCACCTTCCAAGATGGATTAACAATATCCCCAAGTTTTGTAGATTACGTAGGAACTGTATCAGTGATAAAGATTATGTTGAACAAGGGGCACTACTCAAACAAAAATTTGCTGAAAAGGATTTCCCCCAGCCATTAATTTAACTGAAATTCAATACATATTTGACAGGTACAGACCAAGTATCAAGGGAAATAGAGAATTCCATGAACCAACAACCCTAATTCATAACTCAATTTCATTCCAAACTTAAGAACATGGAACAGGTGATAGCTAAATATTGGTCTATCCTTTTGTAGGACCCACATCTTTGCATATAGGAGGGTCAGAAATGTAAAAAGTCTTGTGGCCCCTAGTAAGCTAAAATCTGGTAACATTCCCCCAACCAACAACTTGTGTCTCATTCCATTAATAGGTATGTTCCAGTGTCGTAAGGCGTTATGCATGTTACCCATGGCCAAATGGAGTTCACAGCCCATGGCAAACCATATCCCATCAAAAATGTCTTCAATTATTGCACAGAATTTGTAATTTACTGCCTCAACTACCCCTGTGGCCTACATTATGTAAGAAGGACCATCCATACTCTACAGAAGAGATTCTGAGAGCACCGCCGCTTTGTTGAGGGCGGTGAAGATAAGCACAGTGTTCCCCGGCATTTCTTAAAACATCATGGTAAATCATCTGTGGGCCTTAGGGTGTTCCTAGGCTTAAGCTGATCATTCCAGATTTTTTCCCAACTGCAGAGCGTTTTAAATGCCTTTGCCAGAGGGAAACATTTTAGATATACACCCTAGATAGTTTGGTGCCTGGAGGCCTCAATGAGGAGATAGAGACCAACACTCTTATTTGAACGCCAACCTGGTACACATGGCCTGTAACATCAAAGGCATTTCAGTGTCCATTAACCAATCTGTATTTTTTCCTCCGTTCACAATTCTTATAGTCTTCATTTGTGTTTCTCTGATTTAGGTAAATTCCTTATATCATTTGGGACCCTTAAGGTCTATAAGAAAAACATCTATTGTAAGTACCACATCCCACCATATATAGCCTTGCAGCAGCATCTTTCTAAGCTTGTGGTCACTTTAAATGTTTACAATTGTCCGACAAAGTATATACATTTGCCATAATATATTATTTTATATGATACATTCCAGGAATGCTGGAAATGCTAACTGTCACATTTGCTTGTGTCCTCAACCAAACTGTCAAACCATCAAATGGCTGGTGTCATAACTGATCACATGAGCAGCACCTTGGCAGTTGCAGTTCAAACAGAAGCAGCTTCCTTGGCTGTAAAGTATAAGAGGGTTTAATTTCACTTTAAGGTTGTCAGCAGATCAGCCTCTACAAACTCAGAAGTGCCTAAAAATGGAAAGCAACTGAGCATGTGCAGAGCAGGGTGACACAGTGTATTACTGAATTTTAAACAGAACAGACGCTTATTTTTAATGAATTACACCAAGATGATAATCCTGTGTTAACAGCGCTTGCTTAGTAGGGTGATACACCCTAATTAAACTAATGTGTGCTCTTATTAAAGGGGGCTTCCAGATTCCGATAAGCCCCCCGCCCGCAGACCCCCACATTCTCTGCCCAGGGTTGTGGGGAAAAGGCTCTTGTCCCCATCAACATGGGGACAAGGTGCTTTGGGGTGGGGGGACGCAGAGCCCCCCGCCCCAAAGCACCCATACTCCCCATATTGAGGGCATGTAGCCTGGTACGGTTCAGGAGGGAGGCGCTCACTCTTCTTGCCCCTATCCTGGCCGGCCAGGCTGCATGCTCGGATAAGGGTCTGGTTTGGATCTTAGGGGGAACCCCACATGAATATTTTTTTAATTTGGACACGAGGCTCCCCTTAAAATCCATACCAGACCCGAAGGGCCTGGTATGGATTAGGGGGGACCCTTTGCAAATTTATTCAGTGATTTTTATCTATATTGCCAGGAGTCGGCAATACATTACAGCCACGAGTGGTTTTAAATGACATTTTTTCCTTTACAAATGTAATTTTGCTCTGGCACTGTTCTAAACTTCACAGAGGTGTGCCTTTTTACAGGCAGACCAAGGGCAACCCCCCCCCCCCCCAGGCACATTATTTAAAGGAATATTTCATTTTTATTGTTTCACTTTAAGCATTATTAAAATCACTGCTACTGAAAAGACGATCAATTTAAAAACTTTTTTTTGCATTGATACATATCCCCTAGGGCAGGACCCGGGTCCCCATACACTTTTTAGGGCAATAACTTGCATATAAGCCTTTAAAATAAGCACTTTTGATTTTTCATGTTCAGCTCTCATATACTTTAACAGTGTTCAAATGTTCGCACACATTTTTTGCCTGATCGCATGTTCTGGTGCGAACCGAACCGGAGGGTGTTGGGCCCATCCCTAAATCGCAACCACAGCTCAATGGAGGCCTAGATAGCACCTTCCTTGGCTATAAAGGAGAGGAGAGTTTAGTTCTGCTTAAATATGCATCTGCAACACCCAAAAATTCCCTAGAAGATTTGTATTTTTAAAGCTGATACTTGCTAAGGGTTGTGAATGCTACCCCCATCCTCACATTGCAGGACTCAGTGTTGAACCCTGACTGCGCAGGCACTACATATTGAAGCTACCACAACGAGAAATCAATGAAGTGCTTGCTTCCATATACAGAAGTACCTGGTCTTCACTAATAGGGCAGTAGACTTGGGTAGAGAGAAGCATAGAGAAATCAATGTCCTGTGGTGCCTGCAATAAATAAAACCTGTAACCTGTAACTTAACTCTGGCAAACGACATATTAGCTTCAATATATAATTTCTCTCAAAAGTTTAGGTGAATTCATTACTGAAGGTGTAAAGTTTACACTTTGCAAATGGAAACTTTTAATCATTCTTAGCAAAAGGAACCTTTTAATCATTTAAATGTACAGTTTTTTTAAGGAAACCATACACATAACTAGATTAAAGTTTGCTCAATCAAAAGTTAAAATATCTCCTTTAGTAAAAACCCAAACTATATCTTGAGTCAAGCTGTCATTTTTTTAAAAAGTACTTTTCCAAGTAAAGCCATTAGGAAAACAGCAACAGGACGGTTATGCTATACAATATATCACAGAATAAACAACAGAAAGAGACTGATAAAATTACTGGATTTGTTTCTTCACTGCTTCTTTGTTCCAAGTTTTGAAACAAGTCACATCATTTCATAAATATCACTTAAAGCATACAAGGTATCTTTTAAGTTTTCAAGGCTGATGCCAAGCAAAGTGATTTGGCATACAGCACATATTTATCACTCTAGACATTTCATTTCTGAGAACTATAATGTAGAACTCAAGCATATTTTTATCTTTACATTCTAATTTTGAGGTATATGCAAATGTCACTCATTGTATATGCAAAAGCTCATACATAACAAGATAAAATGGTTCCAGTATATAAACATTCTGCCTCCGGCTTGTATAAATCTTGACATTTGCAAGATTGTGTTGTAATGCCTCAAGCCAAAGGACTTATGACATCCAAGTATTTTACAGGTTACATTTATAACCTAAGGAAAATTGTTTGTTGCTGTTCTGCCTCAGGAAAATGTTGACTGGTAAAAAAAAAGAAAAGGAAGAAAAAATACACTTAGGATTCTGAAAGACGAAAGACATTTCAGAGTATAGTGTTAAAAAGTTGTCAGATAAAAAGGCAAAATAGGCTGTATTTACATGCACCATTTTTTCTTTGAAATTAACATTTAAAAAAGGTGAAATGTTAATTGATAAAATATAGTACCACTACAAAGAAAAGGTTGCAGGGTTATGTGCATACATATGTACATTTCCTATTGAGAATAGTGGGCAGTTGTCTAGTGGTGCCAGTCCCGAGGAGGTGGCATTTACTCTTATAAGATCTGCAAGTGAAGAATTTACAGTGGGTGCCTGCCATTACATACTTTTGATATGCTTGAAGCTGAACTCTGACCAAAAACAATATTTGGGCATTTGCACTGTAAAAATAAGTGAACACTAATGAAATGCGTGCAACGTGCAGCTGCTGCTGTGTTATGTAATACTCTTATTTTCACTCCCCAGTCAGTGTTGAACATAACCTGTGTACTCATGAGCGGTGTACACAGCCAAAACAGTACATTTCAGCACCAGATATTTGGTGCTGACTGTATTGTATGGGAGGGGAGGAAAACTTCATTTGTTTTTACTGTGCAGATAGCCAAAAAATATTTTTTTGTGGCGTTCACCTTTAAAGTAGAATTCCATTTTTAATACCACATGTAATAGTTTGTTTTCTGCCATTCAGGGGAAGGGGGAAGTGTTTTTTTTTGTCATTTGCCTTCCTCTCCACTGTGACCATTTAGAGGATCCATAGGCTCCGTGCACACGGGATGCTTTTCAACCTCCCCTGAACGTTTCATCTTGACAGCTAGAAGCCGGCATCTAAAACGTTTGTTTTGCTGCATTTTGCATGCCACATTTAGCCGCGTTTTGCCGCGTTCGCATCTAGGAGCGTTTTTAACCACTTCAATACCGGGCTATAGTCAAATGACTTCTGCAGATGGGATCTCCCATCCTGGGTGGGTGCCAAATGATGTCCTTGGTATTCCGCCACTACTGCGGGCCCCTAGGGGTCCACTGCGCAGTGATCGGGGATCATTTGTGCCCTCAGTCAGGGTAAAGAGCCAATAAAATCTGGCTCTTTACCACGTGACCGGCTGTGTCCAATCACAGCCAGTCACTATGGAGATCCATGCTCCCGTCGCTCATGCGCACCCCCGGGGGGGCGCGCAGCATGGTGATCGGGGTTGATGAGGCTTGATGAGGCAATGAAATTGGTTCTTTACCACATGACCGGCTGTGTCCAATCACAGCCAGTCACATGATGTAAACAAACTGTGGTAACGAGCTGTTACCGGGTTCTCCTACTCACACACCAATCGTGTGTGAGAAGGAGATTTCGGTAACAGCTCATTACCACTTAGTGTACACACCAAGCACACTGATGCCCTCCAGTAATAAAGAGGACCTGTCACCACCCCATTAAAGTACCTGTCACCACCCCATCAAAGTACCTGTAACAGCCCATCAGAGTACCTGTCACCTGCCCATCTGAGTACCCGAGTACCTATCACCAGCCCATCTGAGTACCCGAGTACATGTCACCAACCCATCAAAGTACCCGAGTACCTGTCACCTGCCCATCAAAGTACCCGAGTACCCCGAGTTTGTGGGGTATTTGTACTTTCCTGACATTTCAAGGCCTCAAGAAATGAGATAGGCCGTCAGTGCATGAGTTGTGATCAATTTTCAATGATTGGCACCATAGCTTGTAGACTCTATAACTTCCACACAGACCAAATAATATACACCTATTTGGGTTATTTTTACCAAATATATGTAGCAGTATAGGTTTTGGCCCAAATGTATGAACAAAAATTACTTATTTGCATAATGATATTATAGAAACTAAAAAAAAGTGTTTTTTGTTCAAAATTTTCGCTTATGTCGCAAAAAATAAAAAACCCAGAGGCGATTAAATACCACCAAAATAAATCTCTATTTGTGTGAAAAAAAATATTAAAATTTTGTTTGGGTACAGTGTTGCATGACTGAGTAATTGGCATTCAAAATGTGAGAGCACTGAATGCTGAAAATTGGTCTGGGCAGTAAAGGGGTATAAATGTCCTGTATTGAAGTGGTTAAAAAAAAAATATTTTTGGAATGGAAACACCTGTAAATGAAACATTCCTGGAAGTGAGTTACCGCGTTTAGGCGCGTTTAGCGGTGTTTTGCCGCATTCAGTATCTGAAATGTCCAAATGCCCCTGAACGTCCTTTTATCAGCCTCAGTGTGCATGAGGCCTTATATTGTATTTATCTATGTTTACGTCCAATATCTAGTGCAGTTTAGCAACACTCACTCATCACTGTTTTATGCTCCATGAACCACATGCTTTCTTCTATCCAAGCTCCAGGTGCTAAGCTTAGGGTTATGCCTGTAAGATTCTTGTGGTACAGTAATTACTGGGTATTTTGTGAGTACTGAAAGAGTTTAGGATTTGGGTGTTGCACACAGTGAGTAGGCTCAGGTTTTATTTAACCATATCTATTTATCCCAATGTTAATGCAATTAGGCCACATCCAACATTCACCACAGCACTACATCCTTGCTTTTCTCAGGGTTTCCAAAAGGTGCCCCATATGTTTCTTAATCCTAGCTACGCCCCTGGTAGCACCATTCTTAGATATGTACTAATGGCGGAGATAAGGCAATCTTTCATACATTTCCAACCTGTCTGATAGCCTTCAGAGCTACATAGATGGCCTGATAACTATTAGATGTAAATTGCCATTATCAGATGATGGTCTACTGTAATATCAGCATCTTTTTTACATTAGAATCCTTGTACAGGTACACTGGTGTGAACAAAATAATATTTTCCATATACATTTTGAAGCAATTGTTATACCTCTGACTTGATTTTTCATAAAGATCAAGACTGACAGATCACCAAAAATCAGCCAATTGTGATAATGATATATGTTATGCAAACATCCTGTGCTTGTTTTACAATCCAACTATGAAGGAGTGTTTTTTAGGGGTTGGCACTAAATGAAGCTTGACATACATGTCCTCAGCTTCCCACTCATTGTCTGTATTCTCGGCTGCGTGCATATATTTCGCTACTCTGCCATTTGCTCAGTGGGAGGAAGTTTTCTTAGCCAAGTGGTGAACAGCTCTGCCTGAGGGATTGAGAACATACTGCTTAGCAGGTGGGGCCTACCCAGACGCATTTACTGTTATTTCAACACTGACAGCAATCGTACATCATGTAAGCTCACAATGCCAGCACATTCCATGGTAAAATGATCAAAGGACTGCAATCAGAAAACAAAGTGCTCTTAATATAATATTTTGACCATGTAATTGGGAAGTAATTATGGTTGACAAACCACTTTGCCATGTTGAGAGCCTCGAAGCTGAAAGAAATTGGTACTTCCTCGTGGATTGCAGAGCTTTTTACTTCAAATATCCGCAAACATTAAATATTTATGAGGGCAAAAGTGCACCATAGGCATCACTCAGACACCAAAGGGGGTTACATGAATAATCTGTATTAATGAGTAATGCATACATTTTTATTTTCTCCCTCAATACTTTTTTTAATTAAGCAATTAGTGACTAAATCATAACATAACATTAATTAATCAAGTTGCTATGGTAGTAAATGTTAATTTGCTAATTAGACATTCTAAAAACAAAATACAGAGATTATATTTTGTGCTTGAACATAAAATGTAATCTATCGAGGCCTAGTGAGAATTGTGACCTTTACATAAGGTGTAATTAAATCACATGCACTGCTAAATTACACATAAAGCTTAAAATAGGTACTTTAAACTATATACATCTCCAATATGTCCACTTGTTTGCAGGGAATGTATATCATTTGCCTATGTGAGTATAATTTTTTTGAAGTTTTGACTATATTTTTTTAAATTGGCTAAGTATTTGGTTTCTGTTTTATTATAATGTATTGCAAACTCTCAGTCCCTTTCCAAGACAGTTAAGAAACAAATACATCATCATTGTATGAATACAATTACATTGACTTAGTATTTTTAAAGGTTATACCTCCTAAACACTATTAGATAGAATGGCAAGCTGACGTCTTTGTTTAGACTAGGAACATGGAACACACACACTCAGACACACAAACCATAGAACCATTTTTCTGTTCATCAGCAACAAGTGACCTGGAGGAGAGCACATAACCATGTTTCTCATAAAAGGTGTTGTGGTGAAGATCCCACATGTGGCAAGTCTTTTTAGCAATGTAATTTTAGGACATGGAAGCCACTGCTCCATTGTTCTGCCTAAGATTAGGGGGTCATCCAAAGAGCAAATGAATAGTGACTGTCAAACAAAACATGGCTCTTGCAGGAGCATGATCTGATTTATCTTCTTTGTCTGGTTAGCCTTGTACTCAATGCCTAAAAAAATGTGTTGCTGTTAGGGGTATAAAATAAATAAAAAGCAGAACCCTATAGAAACAGTTTGATTTTTTTTTAAACTGCTATTTATATATTTTCACCCTCTTATCACTGGTGGTCAGAGATGGGCAGTCCATATTGTATCACTGTAGGGCTTATATTTAAAACTCCAGGCCACTGTAATGTAATACTTAAAAGTTGCAGCCAAACAATCAGACTTAGTCAGTCCATGGCATGCTGGAGCAGGCAGGGATGCTTATAAATGGAGATTCTTCTTAATAGATTGGCGTTGAGCTGAGTCTATGTAATATAGGAGTGGATGAGAGCACAGGTGGAACTAATATGGTTTGGGTTGGTGTAGCAATAGAATTGATTTACTAAAAGTAAATTATTATTATTATACAGGATTTATATAGCGCCGACAGTTTGCGCAGCGCTTTACAATATTAGGGCAGACAGTACAATTACAATACAATTCAATATAGGAGGAATCAGAGGACCCTGCTCGTTAGAGCTTACAATCTAAGAGGGAGGGTTAAATGATATGAAAGGGCAATAACTGTGGGGGATGAGCTGATTGAGAAAATAAGGAGTGTAGTTAGGTGGTGGCAGGGTAGGCTTCCCTGAAGAGAAAAGTTTTCAGGGATGGCTTAAAGGTGGATAGATTTTGGGACATTCTGACCGATTGGGGTAGGGAGTTCCAGAGGATGGTATAGGCTCAGGAGAAGTCTTGGAGGCGAGTATGAGAGGAGGTGATGAGGGAGCTGGAGAGCAGGAGGTCTTGGGAGGAGCGAAGAGGATGGTTAGGTTGGTATTTTGAGACTAGGTTGGTGATGTAGCTGGAAGCAGAGTTGTGGATGGCTTTGTAGCTGATTGTTAGTATTTTGAATTTAATTTGGGATTGGCAGAAAGGGGTGGCAGACATTGAATGGTTTGTAAGATGGATGAGTCTGGCAGCGGCATTCATGATGGACTGGAGGGGGGATAGTCTATTTAAAGGTAGGCCAGTGAGGAGGGAGTTGCAGTAGTCGAGGCGAGAGATGACCAGGGAGTGAATCAGGAGTTTTGTGGTTTCATTGGTTAGGAAGGGACGTATTTTAGAGATGTTGTGGAGATTGAGGCGGGAAGCCTTAGAAAGTGATTGGATGTGGGACCCAGGGAAGAGATGTATATTGAAAATAAGAGAGGTCCAAGAACAGAACCTTGGGGGACCCCAACAGAGAAGGGAAGCTG
>BLSH010422254.1:760992-794381 GCA_018402905.1 Glandirana rugosa
CACTTGACAAATTAATTTGTCGGCTGACACGACTCAGGTTATTAAATTGGTCAGAGGTGGTCAGTGGTTGCTTAATACTAATAACACTATTCTAGGTTTATTCATTCTATCCTACACCTACTATTCTAGGTATGTTGCTTGTTAACATAAATGTCACCACTGAGTTACTTGTCCTTGACTTTAGCTTTACGTAGTGCCTGCCATCTTATTGGCATTCAATAAACATTAGTAGCCTCCAAATATGTTTATGCACAAGGTGATCTCCAGTGTCCCCTGACCCATACCATGAGTTGGCATAATGGAAATCTTTACAGGGTATATTTTAAAACTGTAATTGGAGTAGCATAAAGCCCAAATTGATAACCTGGAAATAATTTAATTTTCAAAATTAGTAATCTACTGTGGACTCAGCACAGTCGGCTGTTTAATTAAACAGTTCACCATGTATATTAGTCAGCAGTGGTACCAGTATATACACATACCCATTTTGTTATTATTTGTTTCTTAATTTGTTTCCAAGTAAAAAGTGTTATCTGGTTTATATTATTTAATTTATTTTTTTTTTTTTTTCTGCCCACTTGACCCTATTGTACCAGTGGCTAGCATTGCTGCATTAAAATGATAATAAACCATTATGCATATCCACTAAAGTGACAACCCTAAGGTGATACACAGTGATGAAGTAATTTATTATTATTATTATTATTATTATACAGGATTTATATAGCACCAACAGTTTATGCAGTGCTCATTATAGCTTACACTGTAAGAGCGAGGGTCAAGAGATAAAAGAGGTAATAACTGTGGGGGGGGGGGGGTGTGCTGATGGAGAAAATAAATGTACAGCTGTTGGGTAGGGGACAAATAGGTTTCTCTGAAGAGATACGTTTTCGGGGATGGTCTGAAAGTGGACAAATTAGGAAATAGTCAGACAGATTGGGGTAGAAAATTCCAGAGGATGGGAGAGGCTCGGGAGAAGTCCTGGAGGCAAGCATGGAGTGAGGTGACAAGGGTGCTAGAGAGCAGGAGGTCTTGGGAGGAACGAAGAGAACAATTTGGTTAGTATTTTGGGACTAGGTTAGTGATGTAGCTGAGGGCCAAGTTGTGGATGGCTTTGTAAGTTGTTAGTATGTTGAACTTAATTTGTTGGGTGAGTGGCAGACACTGGAGGGATTATTAGAGAGGGATAGCAGACCCCGAGTGGTTTGTAAGGTGGATGAGCCTGGCAGCAGCATTCATCACAGACTGAAGGTAAGCCAATGAGGGGGGAGTTGCAGTAGTCAAGGCGAGAGATGACCAGGGAGTCGATTAGAAGCTTTGTGGTGTTATTAGTCAGGAAGGGGTGTATAATGGAGATGTTGCTGAAGTTGAGATGGCAAGCTTTGGACAGTGATTGGATGTGGGGCGGAAGGGATAGTTCAGAATCCAGGATTACACCTAGGACCTTGGCATGGGGGGGTGGGTTGAGAGTTCATTTTGACAGAGAAATCAGGGGAAGGAAATATCATGAGCCCCGTTTTGGATAGTTTGAGTTTGAGGAAGTGATGTGACGTCCAGGCTGATATGTCTGTTAGTAAGTTAGTGATGCGCGAGGAGACTGATGGAGTGAGCTGGGGAACAGAGAGACAGATTTGGGTGTCATCCACATAGAAATGGTATTGAAAGCTATAGGAGGCAATTGATTGCCCCAAGGAGGAGGAGTAGATTGAGAAAAAGAGAGGTTCAAGAAAAGAACCTTGGGGGACCTTGACGGAGAAAGGAAGAGGAGAGGAGGAAGTAGAGTTATAAGTGACACTGAAGGTGAATTCTCCCACTTAAGCTGTATCTGTTAATCTGGAGATCTCTCTCTTTACAGCCCTCCATAGTACACAGGTCAAAGGGTATTTTTAGCTTTCATGAGACAGGAGGTTAGGTTGTGACATCGCACACTGCAAAGCATGGAGCAGAGAGTTGAGTGTAATCTGAGACCTGACTGGAGGGAATGTATATCAACATCCTACACAGTCTCTACGCAGGAATAATGCACAGCTGAGGCTGTCAATTACTTGTTGTATGTTGGGGATTGGGGTTAGGGTCTTCTCCCAGGATTGCCTTATGTTGGGATACACTGCAAGAAGTGACTTATGTAGATAGCAGAGGAAGGAGAGAGCAGATACAATCAACAGTCAGTGGTATAGATTGAGGGAATTGCACATAATAGAAGGATTTGCTTTGCTCATTTTTTTCAGAGGTTTGCAGACACTTTAAGGTTCCCTTTGGTTTAACTTGAGCATGACACTATCTTCATAGGGTTTGTATGTTCTCTCTGTGGTCTGTGATTATGGCTTTTTTCCCATTGCTACAGAATTCCTTCACAATCCAAAAGTGTTGAAGGGTTAATTGGCTTCTTGGTAAACTGTGGATATGTGTGTGTATTTGTCTGCATAAATCACATTAGACAGTAAATTCCACTTTAATAAAAACTAAAATGAATGGTGCAATGTGCTTGTATAGTCCTCAACTACTAAGCTGGAGACTGACTCTAATTAGTAAAACAAACTGTTCTATCTAAATAGTATAAATAATGCTTATTAACAAAACTGCATTACAATGTATATGAATTGGCTGAAAGAAAAAAAATCTATTAAAATCCAGGTTTGAAAGGGTTACTTTTTCTTTCCAGGGCAATTCTTGAGGTTTTTTCCTTTTTTTTTCTTTTCATAATGTTCACAGAGATATAAGCAAGTGCCATAAGGTGCATGGAATATTAGCCAAGAAAGAATCCCTCCAGGGTTCTGCAGACTACTGTTTTCAAATCTGTTCTTTCATCAGATGTGCCAGTCGAAATTACTTCTGCAACATGGTCAGGACCAACCTGGACAGATTTATGATTCATAGTAGTGCTGTGGGCATATTTTTCTGAATCACCTGGAGACAGACAGGGAATTCTCTCTAGATTAGCAAATCCACTCATTCTCATGCATGTCATGATTCTTTCAACTGGCCTGTTTAAACCAGGAATTGAGAGAATATGTTGTATGTCATAAACACAATGCTGCTCTGATATCAAGGAAATGTGCCATATTGCCCTCTCGTCCTACTGTGTTCACTGAAGGTATTTGCAATACATATGACATTTAGGATTGAGTGTTTTCTGAATATATGTTGTCACCCATGTTTTCTGCCTATTTCTACATTTACTGAAAAGTATTTTTTAATACTGACCTTATATTTTCAAATTGTACAACAAACAGTATATAAATATTTCAAAACGTAATACACATTCTGCATTGAAAAGCCGTGATCTCTTATTCAACTAGGGGGCCTCTACATGCAGGTATTTTTCATGGGACTTTGGTTTCAGATTTTTTTCATAGGGATTGCAGTCCCAGTGTATTTTGGTGCAGGAAGGACTGGTTTGCAATACAGAGTATCACATGAGTATGTAAACAAGAGGCTAGGTTTACCTGATGAGGGTTCTCCGAAAGGCTAGTTAGGGTTAGTGTTAGGGTTACAAACTTACAGTGAAGGTTATTTCTGAGAGTATGTGGTCTTTTTATAATACATTTGTTGGACAAATGTCACAAGCTTTCATCCAGACTGCACAAATTATCCCCATTTTTTCTGTAATATTATGATTATCAGCTTAATCTAGTGGCCAAAGCACAGTATATTTTCTCATTGAGTTATTTCGGAAAATTATGCTGCATTTTGGCCACTAGACAGAACTGACAATCAAAGGAAGTTATAGTATTAGAGAAAATACAGGAGAAATTGTATGCAGCCAGGACACATACTTGTGACATTTGTCCAATAAATGTTTTAAAAATAGATTCCTTAATGTTAAGATTTTATAGAGGGTTTGGCTGGATACACACAGGCCAAAAACTGGCCAAAAACGGTCAGCAGGAATTGACTGTCTTTCAGCATGTGCACAGCTCCCTGCTCAACAGAAACCTCTCAGGTCTTTTTTGTTCAAAAATGTTGAAACCATTCTGCAACTTGTGAATGATGATCATCGGAGAACAATCGCATGTGCCACTCAAAATACTTCAAACAACTCATTGCAGCATCACCGTAAACTTGCCAAAACATGTCAAATGTTTCTGTGGCAGATTTGCCCAGTTTCACGCAGAATTTCACATTTGCTTCTTTGTTCTAAGTTGCTGTCCATGATGAAATTGAAGACATTGGAACGCACATGGTCAGAAAAGCCCCAGTTGCACAGCTCCCAATGTACACAGGATGATGTTCTTGGCACACTGACCTATGAAGGTCAATGCTCCCTGTGACTGGGCATGCAGCCTTGTGCTGCCATCTGTTGGCGTGTTACAAAAATAGTCTCTAAACTTTGTTATACCACCTTGCATATCCAATACCCCACAAAAATGAGTACACCCCTCACGTTTTTGTAAACATTTCATTATATATTTTCATGTGACAACACAGAAGAAATGACACTTTGCTACAATGTAAAGTAGAGAATGTCCTGCTTGCATAACAGTGTAAATTTGCTGTCCACTCACAATAACTCAACACACAGTCATTAATGTATAAACCGCTGGCAACAAAAGTGAGTACACACCAGAGTTAAAATGTCCATATTGGGCCTAATTAGCCATTTTCCCTCCCCGGTGTCATGCGACTCATTAGTGTTACAAGGTCTCAGGTGTAAATGGGGACCAGGTGTAAATTTGGTGTTATCACGCTCACTCTCTCATACTGGTCACTGGAAGTTCAGCATGGCACCTCATAGCAAAGAACTCTCTGAGGATCCAAAAAAAGAATTGCTGCTTTACATAAAGATGGCCTAGGCTATAAGAAGACTGCCAAAGACCCTGAAACTGAGCTGCAACATGGTTGCCAAGACCATACAGCGATTTAACAGGACAGGTTTCCACTCAGAACAGGCCTTGCCATGGTCGAACAAAGAAGTTGAGTGCACATGCTCAGCATCAAATTCAGAGGTTGTCTTTGGAAAATAGATGAATGAGAGCTGCCAGCATTGCTGCAGAGGTTTAAGGGGTGGGGGGTCAGCCTGTCAGTGCTCAGACCATATGCCATACACTGCATCAAATTGGTCTGCATAGCTGTCATCCCAGAAGGAACCTCTTCTAAAGATGATGCAAAAGAAAGCTGAAGACAAGCAGACAAAGGACACGGATTACTGGAACCATGTTCTGTGGTCTGATGAGACCAACATAAACTTATTTGGTTCAGATGGTGTCAAGCATGTGTGGCGGTAACCAGGTGAGGAGTACAAAGACAAGTGTGTCTTACCTACAGTCAAGCATGGTAGTGGGAGTGTCATGGTCTGAGGCTGCTTGAATGCTGCCGACACTGGGGGGCTACAGTTCATTAAGGGAACCATGAATGCCAACATGTACTGTGTCATACTGAAGCAGAGCATGATCCTCTCCTTTCAGAGACTGGGCCGCAGGGCAGTATTCCAACAAGATAAGGACCCAAAACACACTTCCAAGGTGATGGACTGGCCAAGCATGTCTCCAGACCTAAACCCTATTGAGCATCTGTGGGGCATCCTGAAATGGAAATTGGACATCCACCAGCTCCGTGATGTCATCATGGAGGAGTGGAAGAGAATGCTAATGACAACCTGTGAAGTTCTGGTGAACTCCATGCCCAAAAGGGTTAAGGCAGTGCTGGAAAATAATAGTGGCCACACAAAATGTTTACACTTTGGGCCCAATTTGGACATTTTCACTTAGGGGTGTACTCCCTTTTGTTGCCAGCAGTTTAGACATTAATGGCTCTGTGTTGAGGGGACAGCAAATGTACACTGTTATACAAGCTGTACACTCGTTACTTTACATTGTAGCAAAGTGTAATTTTTTCAGTGTTGTCACATGAAAAGATATAATAAAATATTTACAAAAATGTGAGGGGTGTACTCACTTTTGTGAGATATTGTATATATACAGCTCTAATAAGCCTCAAAATAGGGTGGGGTAGAGTGCAGAGAGTGCGCTCTCAGCCCACCCAGTTGTTTTACAACAGCAAATGAATATTCGCTGTTGTAACACTGAACCTCATCCCGGCCAATCAGGTAGCGGATTTTGACACCCATCACCCGATTGGCTGAAAGGACAGGTGATCCTATTGGACACCTAGGAGGAGCCACAACTTGAAGCTGCCATGGACGAGAGGACACGGAGCTGCTGAATGCTACCTGCCTAGATGGGGTAAGTGCCGGAACGACTGGCAAACAGCAGGGGAGAGGTGCCGTTCAGAGGTGCCATGGGGGTGCCGCTCGGAGGTGCCTGCTTCGGTAGGGGTGAATGGGTGGTTGTTTGCAGCCCCCCTCAAAAAAACTGACCATGATATTAATAATTAGATTATTTTACACAGTGTGGTAGTCTGGTGTTCTCAAACATTCCCAGGGTGAAAACAAATCCTCCGAGCAGATAGGTTGTGTACCTTTTTATTGTTTTAAATACAGATTTTTTTTACCTTGGCTTTCGTGTACCTTTAAGGTAATCTCTGTTTTATCTGTTAAAACAACTTAATCAAACTGTAATTAATGTTTTTTTTTTCTGTTAGCTTGGTTTATTGTTAAATATGAATAACAAATTCAATGGGTGTTTTCCTCCCACCTGTATTAAAAGGAGGATGCCCTTCTCCTGCACTTATCAGCTGTAGTAGGAAGCTGTCCCCTACATAGCTGGAAAGCTTGGAGGACTTAAGGTATATTTGGAGGACTCATGAGAGATGTCTTGCGTTGGTTTACATATTGTTCAGCAACAAAAGAAGCAGTATTGAAAGAGGGACAAAAAAAAACTTGACAGTGTTGCCACATAGAGGAAATAAAGGTAATTGGATTGAGTAGCACAGTGGGGCTGATTTACTAAAACCAGAGAGTGCAAAATATGGTGCAGTTGTGCATGGTAGCCAATCAGCTTCTAACTTCAGCTTGTTCAATTAAGATTTGACAAAAAAAAGACAGAAAGCGGATTGGTTTCTATGCAGAGCTGCACCAGATTTTGCACTCTCCAGTTTTAGTAAATCATCCCCAATATAAATTTTGATCGACCCATTTAATCCAACATTCTACTCTAGTATTAGAGGTAACACTCATTTGCTGACAATTGTTTTTCTCCAGTTGAGTTAAATGTTTTCCCTTTTTAAAATGTGTACATATTTCAAGAGTATTTTTTTCCATGGACTGGTAGTGTTTAATGCACACTGGGGTTGACTTACTATAACTGGTGGGTGCAAAATCTAGTGAAGCTGTGCATGGTAGCCAGTCAGATCCTAACTTCAGCTTGTTCAATTAAGCTTTGACAAAAAAAAGGAAAAAAAAAAATGGAAGTTGAGTGGTTTTTATGCAGAGCTGCCTCAGATGTTGCACTCTCCAGTTTTAGTAAATCAACCCCACTGTGTACTTCTATGTTAAAACTTTTGCTCAGCGCCCGGCTCAGACGCCTGAGGGCGGAACTCCACACCCTGCAATTAATTGACCCGTGGCGTATCCTACCCCCGAATGAACGGGACTACTCCTTCTATTCCTCAGTTCATCAAACGTATTCCCGGCTAGACTATTTATTGATCCCCCATAGAGAGTTGGTGAAGGTCCAGTCAGCCTGGATAGGTGACATTCTCTTGTCGGACCACGCCCCCGTGCATCTCAGCCTTGAGCTGGACTCATAGAACCTAAGCCCACCTTCCTGGTGCCTGAACAAGTCTCTTCTTCAATCCCCTGACATCCGACAGAGGGTGACAAGTGCCCTCACCGAATATTTCGAGCTAAACACAGGCTCTGTGCATAGCCCGCTCACCACATGGGAGGCACATAAGCCAGTGATTAGGGGAACACTTATTAAGATTGGGACCTACCTGAAAAAAGAGAGGTCTGCACAAGTGGACACCCTCTTGGCGCATCTGCGGCGCCTTGAGGGAGTACATAAAGCAAAGGCTGCCAGGGCGGTGCATGCTGACCTCCTCAAAACCAGAGAGGAACTCAACTCGCTACTGTTTCATAAGACGAAAAAGAAGCTGGCATGGGCAAGGCAGATTATGTATGAGTTCTCTAATAAGCCTGGGGCACTTCTGGCGAGGGCGCTCGCGGACCTACATTTCACACATAATCTCAGCAACAGGGCAGAAACTTTCCAGATCAAACGCCATGGCGAAGGAAGTTTGCTCTTTCTTTCATGCCTTGTATAATCTAAGACCTTCCCCATCTCTGGCTGAATCTACAATGATCAATGCCCGCATCGGCGCATATATTGAGCCTCAGGAATGCCGACACTCCCAGCAGACGACCTTGAAGACCTGGACGCACCTATCACAGAGAAGGAATTGGGACTGGCCCTGACCCAGACCAATCCTAGAAAGGCACCGGGGCCAGATGGCCTCACGGCCGCCTACTATAAGGTGTTCTCGGGCACACTCCTTCTACACCTGGTGACCGCGCTGAATTCCCTGGTAGATGGGGGGGATATGCCAGTTGACGCCCTTCGGGCGTACATATCCTTGGTCCCCAAGGATGGCAAGGACCCAGCGCAATGTGGCAGATATCTGCCAATCACTCTGTTGAACACAGATCTTAAACTTTTTGCACGGGTGCTGGCCAACCGGCTCCTGCCCCATATTCCAAGCCTTATTCATAAAGACCAGGAGGGATTTATTCCCCTACGCGAGGCGCGGGACAATACGGTGCGTGTCATCAACCTGATTCATGCAGCCCAGGTTTCTAAATGGCCCCTTCTCCTGCTCTCTACAGATGCTGATAAAGCATTTGATAGGGTCCATTGGACCTTTATACGTGCAACCCTGGAACACTTGGGCCTCGGGGCATCAATGATGAGCTGGATATCTGCTCTGTATTCCCGACCCTCAGTGGCAGTAAGAGTCAACGACACGCGCTCGGACTTCTTCAACATCACCAACGGGACGAGACAGGGCTGTCCCCTCTCGCCCCTGATTTTTATCCTGACCCTGGAGCCGTTCCTCTGCACAATTCGAGCAGACCCTGACATTCCGGGCTTCAGCAAGCCGACCGGAGCCCATAAGGTGGCGGCGTTTGCCGATGACCTGATATTTTTCGTCTCAGACCCACTTACCTCCCTCCCGATTCTCATGCAAGCCCTTCAGACGTATGGCTTTGTTTCATTTTCAGGTAAATTATAGCAAGTCGTCTTGAACATAGTATGAACAAGTATGAACATCTCGGTCGGCCCTGAAGTGATTCGGAATATCCGGCTGTCCTTCCATTTTCAATGGGCTGCCTCGAAAATTAAGTACTTGGGAACCAACATCATGTCGGATTTATCCAAAGTTTATGAATTTAACTATGAACCGCTCATCGACAAGGTGAGGAGGGATCTGGTGCTTTGGCACTCTCTGACCCTGATGTGGTTCGGGCGCTGCAGCGCTATCAAGATGACAGTTCTACCGCCCACACTTTATATTTTGCAAGCCATACAGATTAGACTGCCTCCATACTTCTTTTGAACGCTCTCCCAGGTGTTCCGAAAGTTTGTTTGGTCTCACCAGAAACCACGCCAGGCCCTACACTGATTGGCACTTCCTAAGCATGCAGGAGGGCTTGCCTTACCTGACATAAGGTTGTATTACCGGGTGGCACATCTAAATAGAATAGTAGACTGGCACTGCCACAGAGAGGAAAAGCAATGGGTTGCAATGGAGATGGAGGACTCACAAGGCACAGCATTGAGCTAGCCGTGGCTCTCTTTGCCTATCCCCAGGGCCCTTGGGGCCCATTCCACACTCTGCAGTACTGTACTAGTAGCCCGGGAGACATTCCGTACCACCACCGTCTCACCTCTTCCGTCCCCAATGGTCCCCATTGTGGGTAACCCGGAGTTTGTTCCGGGCCTGCAGGGGGCACAGTTCCGACGCCTTGCAGAAGGGGGACACATGCGGCTGACAGACTTCATGACGTCCTCGGCCGAGGTTCTCCAAGAAGTTCTCCACTTAACAGAACCCCCTTGACTTCATGAGCGGGATACAGCTACGCTCGTTTCTCCGACGATCGGCACGAACTCCGGGCATCTTGAGACCCCTCACGTGCTTTGAGTCGGTGTGCCATAGGGGCGAACCAGTACAACACTCCTTATCCCTGATCTATGCCATCCTGATTCAACCTGGGGAAGACTACGTCCTTTCCAGGTGGGAGACAGACCTGGCCTGCCACTTCACGTCCGCTTAAAGACGCACGATCCTTCACTTCGCTCAGAAATCCTCATTGGCCACTAGGGTACAGGAGTCTTGCTATAAGATCCTTACTTGGTGGTATAGGGCACCCTCACTTCTGCACAGGCTCTTTCCCCAGATTCCAGACTCGTGTTGGCGATGTGGGACGGGTAGGGGGGCCATGATCCACATCTTCTGGGAATGCCCCAAACTCCAACCGTTTTGGCGCGATGTTACAACTATCATTAAGCAAATCACGGCCGTGGATTTGTCCGCCAACCCCGCTGCTTGCCTGCTTCACCTAACGGAGAGACCCATCAAAAAATACAAAACCTCATTGACGATGCAGCTCCTGAATGCGGCAAAGGCATGCATTCCGCTATGCTGGAAGGCTGCAGAGCCTCCCACGAAGGCGCTCTGGTTCGCCAGGGTGAACCCTCTCAGAGACATGGAGGATCTCACAGCTACACTGCATAACACAGAGGAGGCACACAGAGAAACCTGGAGACCCTGGAATCATTTTGTGTACACAGATGCTTACATGTCGGTGATTCTCCACATCTAGATAGTGGCCCCGCTCGGGGTGGCACCTTTTTCTCCCCCCCTTTTTTTTTCCTCTCCCCGGACCCTTGGGGAGGGCCGACTAGAAGTCCCCCCTGCTCCCTCATTCCTCTCTGCTCTGCTCTTTCTCTCTTATACAGTCCTTTTCACACTTGCGCTCTAGCTCATCTGTTATATATTTCAAGAGGGTTTTGCAAACCTGTCAGTATACCTGGCGGCATAACTCCGTAGTGGTATTCGGAAACTAAGTAATTTGCCAGCAGGGCAATCCGGAAGCAGGACAATAGCTCTCTGTTAAATAAATTGACTGTATGTTTGTTTATACCTTGGTTGTTCTACTTCTGGGCAAAATTGTGATGACTGCCTGATTTATGTACCACTCTCACTTTTTCATGCTTTTATTCCTGTAATACTTTGGTTAATTTTATGCCAACAAAATAAAGAATTACAAAAAAAAACTTTTGCTCAGGTTGTTCCAAAGTTCCATATGCCATTACTCTTACCCTGTGGCATTTACCCTGAAGTTTTTTTGTTTGTTTTTTTGAGAGAGAGACAGATTTTTTTGCATACTATAGGGCCAGAAATGCTGCTTTAATGGGCACTGGCGCAAAGCCCATTGCAGCACCTAAGAATAAAGCCCTTCTGCTGTAGAAAAAACAGCTACATAGCTTAAAGTGGTAGTAAACACAATGGTTTTACTTTGCTGCATTAACATCCTTAAAAATCAGGGTATATGTTGCTCTTTTTACATTTTGTTTAACCTGTGCCATTCTGTTTATACAGGCAGGATCGATGTAGTAACGTCACTGCATGCATTTATTTGCTGATATACATGGGATGCTCTGTGTGCCGTCTCTCCATTACAGTGGATACCGTGCCTTCATCATCTGCGGCATTGCATTGCAATCCCATGAGAGTATAGACCTGTGCACAGCTTTCTTATCCCGGATCGAAAAACACTTTATGCGCATGTGCAATATTCTGCCCATTGCAAAAAGAAAGGGCGGAAGTTTTACAGTGTTCTGTTTTTTGTTTGCTATGCTTACTATCACTTTAAAGTATTTTTCAAAACCATTTTTGTTTTCATTTATCATCCTTCCTCATCATTTTAGGCTTTAGAATAAATATTGAAAAGTCTCAGAAAAGAGTCTTAACATAATTGAAACCTACAGTATCTCCTCCTCCAGTAACATCTTGTAACTAAAGATGGAAATATGTCTAAATTATGTTAATCTATTATGTTGTGATAATCATTTCAAGCGTTATCATAAAATATTAAGCTCCCACCTGTTGATAAAAGCTTTCTGTCCTGCAATGTATTAGGAGAGTTAGACTGGTATTAATTGACTTAACAAATGTTTCCTCCCACTTCCCTCCGAACATGCTCAGAAACGGATTCCTTTATATTGTATGCAGAAGCGATACGATCCTACAAGTTAAACCAGCATACTAAATATATAGTTAAGAGCTCCAAGTGGCTTCCGATACCTGGGGATTTCAGAATGAGCAGATCTCACACAGTGCTGATTTGCAACAAGCCTTGTGGCTTTTTAATAATGTGCCAAAGCAGTCTCTGTGGTGAGCCAGCAGGCACCATATTCTATCTTCTATGAAAGGAGAAAGCCCAGCAGGTCTTAGCTAATGCAGACAGCCCCTTCACTCTGCTGGAAGAGGCAGACTCGGAGATGGCAATCAAGACTTGATTTGCCAACACATTTCCAATGATTAAAATGTAATTAGCACAACTGAGTACCTCCTCCCCAGCTAATTTTAATACATGCTGTGACAGGCAGGCAGCCGGCTGTGCCTTGGCCCAGCAGCAGATGGAAGCAGAGACAGGGGGAGAGGAAACCCATTTTACACTGAGATTTTTTGCATCGCAAAACCATCAGGGTGTTTAGCTCTTAGAAAGTCATTGATGGCAGTGCATCAAACTGGCACTGTTTTAATTTTTTTGACCGTGGAAATTGCATCCATGGTTCATGCCATCCCAAGAGACATGTGTTTAATTGGTAAACGTAATATGTATTGGCAGGTATATTGCTCGTCAATTTTCCTTCTGTCTGTTATGCATGGTCAGTGAGTACAAAGATTGGAAACAGAGATTTTAGAATCAGAAATATATTTAGCTCTTAATCAGCTTGCAAACACAAGCTTAGCTGTAAAATATTCTCTGTTCAATAGATAGGCAGAAACTAAATTGCAGCACCATGCTGTGTATGGATTATAATATTTATAGGGAAAATTAAGTTTCAGAAGGAATTGCTCTCATATGAAAATGAACTAAACACAAATCGCAGTTGTCATTTTGAAAATGTTCTTACTTTGAAAAAAAAAAATAAGTTGTTGCTATTAATACATTTTTAGTGAATATCTGTTTTTTTTTTGTAAGAAAAAGACTTTTTATAAATGTTAACCACTTGACCTCCAGAAGATTTACTCCCCTTCATGACCAGGCCATGTTTTGCGATGTGGCACTGCGTTAATTTAACTGACAATTGCGCAGTCACGCAACGCTGTACCCAAATAAAATCTATGTAATTTTTTCCCACAAATAGAGCTTTCTTTTGGTGGTATTTGATTTTCACTGCATTTTTAATTTTTTGCACTATAAACAAAAAGAGATTGACAATTTGAAAGAAAAGCAATATTTTTTACTTTCTGCTCTAAAAATGACTTCATAAATTTAAGCCAATATGTATTCTGCTACATGTTTTTGTAAAAAAAAATCCAAATAAACATATATTGATTGGTTTATGTGAACATTATAGTGCCCTAAACTAAGTAATATGTTTATGGAATTTAGATTTATTTTTATTTTTTTATACTAGTAATAGTGGCAATCAGCGACTTATAGCGGGGCTGTGATATTGTGGCAGCCAATCAGGCACTAACTGACACTTTTGGCACTTTGCAGGAGCCAGTGACACTAATACAGTGATCAGTGCTAAGACTATACACTGTCACTGTACTAATGACACTGGCTGGGAAGGACGTAAATATCTAGGTGGAACAAAGGGTTAACTGTGTGTCCAGCTTGTGGTATTGTGTATTGTGTTAGGTGTTTTTACTAAGGGAAGAGGTCTTAGTTCTGTGTGTATTATCAATGATTGGGAGTTCCTGGCGGACATCAAGTGCCCAGCACCCGCAGATTTGCTTCTGCTATGAATAATCACAGCAGAAGCGACGAGCCAACCCCCTGCAGGTGGAAGTGCAGAATCACTTACTGTATATATTCGTGATTCTGTGCAGGAGAGCAGCCCTTTAGCAGTAAAACTGTCACGGGGTGGTCCTAATATGCCTAAAGTAACCAAACACATTACTGTATATTTTTTCTATCTGATATGTTTGATCTCAACAGGTTTGAGCAATAGTTGGGCTGTTCATGAATTATAGACAACTGTAGCAACTAATCTCAGAGCATCTTACTTTCAGTCTGTTGTTGGAGCTGGACCTTTGGGCAGATAAACTATTGTTCTTAAAGTGTATGTCAGTGCAGAAAAAAAACAGTGCATCTTCAGGATACTTGCATATTTCCCTATGTTTTGTCTTAAAAAAAAACACTGCAAGTACAGGATAATACCTGTTGATCTGCCAGAAATCTAGTGAATTCCTAGCATCCTATTTGGACTGAACCGGGTCAGTCCCAAGCTTCAGAACTCCATCTATCCACCATTTCTTTCTGTCCCACTCCACATGCATACATTGAATTCTTTCTCAAAAAATGTTGTTTCCTTCACTCATAAGGGCCTTCTTACACACTGGGCCTAATAAACTATTGTTTATCCAACTTTTTTGGGACATGTGTGATGCACACTTGACATGCACCAAATAAACAACATAGAAAACCTATGGTGGAGTGGATTTGCAACATGTGAACCAGAAACTAGAACATTACAAATTGTGATTTATCACAGGAATGTTGCAGTTTCTGTGTCCTATAAACTAATAGTTTGGGCACAATGTGGCACAGATATTATCCATAGATCTCCACCTTGTCTGAACAGGCACAGATTTGCACATTGGGCCGACTTTCTCTGATATGCTCCTGTTTAGATTCTTAGCAGAGGAATGCTAAGCCAGGAAAAATGACCTACTTCTTCCATCCTTCCACTGTCTTGCTGAAATGAGGGGAGGACGTAGCTAACAGATTTCCTCTAATGAGTGCTTTTCTGGTGAGATGGGGCAGGCAATGGGCAGATCTGTACTGCTCTGCTGCCTCCACTTCTCTCTCCACGTTCAATCACTTGCTGATTGTGGCGGAGGGTAGAGAATAAGCATATAGTGAGCTGCTATAGCTTGCTGTATTGCTCCCTGGATGTGTTCTGTCAAGTTGCAATATGCACATCAGAAAAAAACATGTGCAGGACACTGCGCCATATATAGTTTATCAGACCCATTGTTTAAGAAAAGGGTTCTTGGGATATGTAGTTCTGGGGTTCCTAAATCAATAAGAACTGTTCCCGCAATAATTTTAAAAGTCTAGTGATTGTATTACATGAAGATATTAAAAATGTTTCTCAGTACTAAAGTTAAAAGAAAAAAAAAATCTTCTAGAACATGATCTAGAGCAGGGATCTCCAAACTATGGCCCCCAGCTGTTGTGGAACTACACGTCCCATGAGGCATTGCAAAACTCTGACATTCACAGACATGACTAGGCAAGAAATGTATTCATGTTATCTCTTTACTATAGGTTGAACATTAGTGGTGACAAAAGTAGTCCACATTTTAGTGGCATATACTTCAATTGGCAGCCAAACTGGCTGCCATAGCTCATCTTGTTTGTTCTTGCCTGCTGAATCAGTTAGCTTTATATAGCCCATTGTCTCAATTTCAATCCCTTTAAAAATGTAAAGCCCTGATAAAGGGGGCCACATGAACCCCAAAACTCAACAGATAATAATAGATATTTCAAACAATACATTTTATTTGGTAATAATTACCCATTTAATGCTATCTTCCTTCTACAGCCCAGTAGAATATCCTGGGCACATTTTTGATTGTGTACCTTTGCAGGTATAGTTCTTGATTGTGTTATTTTTAATGCATGTTATAATGGGATTTATTTTCATAAGGGGTGATGAGTCTATATGATGATTTCATGAAAGTTTATTGACTGATATTTATAGACCTCTATGCTCCTTGTGGGAACCAACACAATGTATATGTTTCTTAATGAACCAAACTAATGCTTCAAATATCTATAACGGCACAATGATAATGGTTAATGAATAGTATTTCTAAGGTTTATTGTTACACAGCTCTGCCTTATAATATCTGATTTGTCAAGAAGATGTAGCTTTGGCAACTATTTGCCATGGGAGGCAAATCAATAAAGAAAATAGGATTACATGCTTCTACTGCACGCAGGATCGTCACACACAACATGGCAGACATTAATGAGATATAAGTCACGTTTACCATCTTGCACTGCTTTTCAGCGGCACTTTAAACCTGGGTCCCTGATTACACTTGGAAGGTTATATATACAGAGGTGAATGATTAGATAGTTTTGTTTTTATTGGCACAGATGGCTTTTTTGTGTGGATGCCAGCTAAGCAAAGCATTGTTCTGTTGGCTTTTGAAAGAAATGATTAAGTCTAGAATTCTCTTTCATTTTCAGAAGAGTCTCTTTTATTCACCCTTGTAGTCTGGAGAGACATTCTGTGTGCTGGCAGCTGCATGTTATCTATGATTACCCCCATATGCATTTTGAAGACATGAAAACATTAGTGTTCCACAGTGACTGAGTTTGCTTTTGAATACTATTTAGGCTTGCTGCAAAGTTGTTTGTGCTATGCTACACTCTGTTTATTTATCTAGTGTTCATTGATGACAATATGTGTGCCTGTTTTTGAATGCATGAAATGGTTAGAATGTCTAAATCTATTAAATTAAACTCGTAATGAGGAAGTATGGTAGTTGCTATATGCTGGCTTCTCTTTCTGAAAATACTAGTCCCCTAACAATCTAATCCAGTGGTTTCTAACTCACTGACCTGGAAGAAGTAAGCCAATTCAGTGTTATAACCTTTCTCTGAATTTCCTGATTGTCATCTTATTCCAGGTTAGTGGCCCTAAAAGTATTCATGCTAGATACAATCCGTGAGCTAGCATGATCAGTGGGAATTTAGCTGTGGCAACCACCAAACCTGTATCAGAAAATGTTTCCTTTACAGGGAATTTGTTTCCCCATGCTTACTGGAATGCCAGTGGGGCCACCTAACTTTCAACCCTCAGCTACATAATAGTTCTATAAAATGAATGGTTCAGCAGCTTCACTGCAACTGACCTCTAGTATGCAACCAGGGAAATAGATAGTGCTGCTGAAGTTCAGGCTTCACTGTGAGATAAGTATGGCGTTCACTGAATTGTCTCATCAAATTTTCTCATTCTCTAACCAACAAAGTTAACAACTAAAAAACAAGAAAGGAAAATAATGTAGTATAGAATGAAGAACCATCCTGGAGTGGGAAAGAATAGGGAATGGGGGAAAAGAGGATGGATGGGGAATAACCAGACATGTCAGATGTTATAGGTTGGGAGGAGATGGGAGCTCAACTGGAGCTCCCTGCAGGTGGTCACATGCTTTAGGGGTTACATCCCTAGAAGGAGTCTGTCTAAATCAATAAAACATTAACATCACTTTTCTGTCAGTAGCTTCTTTTAAAACTACCTATGCCTAAAAGGAGACAAGTATTTGTACCAGTTTTGGTAACATTACCTACATGGGCATCACATTTCTAACTACTACCACTTTAAGAGCATGTCAATATGGCAACTACAGATGTTTAAAGAATAACCACCAGTTCACAGATTAAAAAAAAAAACTTGCAGTGATTAAGACAGGATCTGAGCTGGGGTACAGAGGCTATTGCTGTACATCCAGCCATTATCATGTGCAGTCAATCAACAAGGAAAATGTATGGGTAACTAGCTTCTCCATTCATCATCAGGCTCCATCCAACATGCTATTGCACTCCCCAGCCATGGACCCTTTAGTGTGACAATAGCAGTTGCCAGGGAGGAAGTGCACCGAGGGAGAAATGTTCATTAAGGACATTCCAGTCTCAGTGCTGGGCTTTGACAGATACATCTGTCAATCAGATGCAAGCACTGACCAATTTGGTGCGAGGGTGTCTATTACCCCCTTTATGAGTTCTTCCATAGTCTTTTAACTCTGCAATAGTTCCTAAAGTTCTGTTAGCTCCATGTGGAGATTACTCAGCATCTCACTAAAAATTTGCTCACCTTTGTGGCAGCTCAGAAAAATAAATGGGCGTCCTGCATCAGTGCCAAGGGAAAGTCTGAAATTAATGCTAGACACCAATGATGCCTTCCTTGGAATTGTATTAGCCTCATAATACTTGCAGTGCATTACAGAATCACATCTTAAAAAGCAGATTTCAACATTTTAGCTTTATTTTCAGGTTTACGTATTATGCTTGCATATTCATGTCCAAATTTTGGGGTACAGTGACATCAGACATCTACAAAGGTACCATGTATGGTGGTCACCAGTAAGGAAGTATATGAGCGAAGAACATTCTCTCAGTTTTTATTGCTAACCATTATTTTGTCATAACTAGAGTTAGCTAGATTGTTTTCATCATTTCTCAAAGGTAGTTAACTGTGGCAGCCACCATATTTCCCTAATGACTTGTTTTTAAAGAAGACCCGAACTGTGGAAGCTTTGTGCCAGAAGACAATAAAGGGGCCATCAATAATGTCTATAGGATACAGCTGATTTTCTTCCCCATTAGCAACTTACCATATCTTGTTCTTCACTGTATACTGTATCTATGTGAAGGTAGCCATCTTGGTGAAGGAGCAGGGCTTGGCTGCCTCATATTAAAATTGGCCCCTTGATTACTGGTGGTCTGATGACTGCTGAGAAGTAAGAGAAAACATGAAGGAAACACAGATCCACAGCACTGAGGGTCCTAACATACAGCTTCCCCTCCAGCTAGGAAACAGGGAGCAGCGCAGTAGTTACATTACCAAGTCTGAATCCAAATCTTGTGACGTTGGCAGCCACAGACACAGTGTAAGGGATACATAGTACCCCTACTCATTCACAAAAAATGGAAGATTATTATAAAGACAGAGTCAGGTTTTTTTTAATTAAAAAAACCTGTCATTATGTACATCCACCTTCAATCATGTCATCCAGCAATGTAGATCCATGTCAGTTACAACACTTGAAGCCTGCTATCCTGCCAAAAAGAAAAAACCTGCCAACTCACACCAGGTCTCATCACTTTTGCCTAATGACAGGTCCAGCTGATTACAGCTGGTATAAAGAAAGGGGCCTCCATGGTGATGTCATTGACCATATATGATTGATGTGGAGCTACATGACATGATTAGCAGTGGATGAACTGTACATCATGGGCATTTTTTTAAGGACTGTGTGTGTACCCCGTTGTTGTTAAGAGGGCTTACAGATTCTGATAAGCCTCCTGCTCACAGACCCCCACCACCACTTGGTCAGAATTGTGGAGAAGGGGTGCTTGTCTTCATCAACACAACAACAACATGCTTTACTAGTGAATTACCTCCCATGTTGAGGGTATGTGGTCTGCTATGAATTAGGAGGGCATGCTCATTGCCCCTTTTCCTGACCAGCCAGACTGCATGCTCAGATAACAAAAGAAGGAGGTGGTGGGGAATCTGAGTGTATGCCAACATCCCAAAACGTACTAAAAATTTGGGTACCCCTCCAAAGAAAGGGACCTTAGGCATACACGGACTGGATACACACAGACCCCATGGATGGTAAAATGTTATGTACATTTATTCATATAGATGTATACAGATAAAAAGGCCAGAAGGCCATATCAAAATTGCTGATAAAAATGGATCACATAGACAAAACAGGGCAAAAACACTGAACAAAGACATATGGTGAAAAGGACCCCTAGAGTTGGGGGCTCTAGCTTAAGCGAATTGCACCCTTAGAGACTTCTATCTACGTTTCGGACATATCGAGCCAGACCTCTGTCTCGTCTCCATTGGGTCCAATCCTCTGTGGCTACATCCCGAATTGGTATATATTGCCCATTAATGACTGGTCCCCGGCCTAACCTATACAGACATAATATGGGTGAGCCAGCTTCAGGAGAAACTCTACAATACAATTAAAATACCGCTCACTAATTTATGAGAAGATTCTCCAACTCTGGGAGGGTTTATGGTGTCCTATCCAGTCTCCCTGTGTGAAAATGAATCCCCCTTCTGTATATCATTCTAAACATCCCTGAAGAAAAGGCCATCAACTGTCTCTAAACGTGTCTGTGGTTTTGCAGTTCTTTTCAACTCTAGGGGTCCTTTTCACCATATATCTTTGTTTAGTGTTCTTATCCTGTTTTGTCTTTGTGATCCATTTTTATCAGCAATTTTGATATGGTCTTCTGGCCTTTTTATCTGTATACATCTATATGAATAAATTTATATAACATTTTGCCATCCATGGTGTCTGTGTGTATCCAGTCCGTGTATGCCTAAAGTCCCTTTCTTTGGAGGGGTACCCACATTTTTTAGCATGCTCAGATAAGGATCTTGTATAGATTTTTGGGGGACTTCATGTTTTTCTTGATTTTTGTATGAGGTCCCCCTTTAAAAATTATAAAACATACCAGACCTGGAGGGCCAAGCAGGAATTATGGAGAAATCCCCATCATTTTTTAGCTATCCCTGGCTTCTTTGATTACATGACCAAGGATATTCTAATGCTGTAATGCAATTTTAAAGTTGCTGAAGACCATGCAGTGCTTGGGGATTTCGATGGGAGATAACAGACAGGCAGACGCAGGGTGTACTTTGCAAATCAATGTATTCAGTGGTGCAATATGGTTTTTATAGGATGTGGCTTCCAAGGAAACATTTTAAACCAGTTATTGAGCTCGGAATACATAAATAAGGTTTGCTTCACTCTAAGGACATACAAATGACTTGCCCTCACCTGTCAAGCATGATCGTTGTATCTTAGCAGGCCAATTATGAACACAATCATTCTGTCGCATATTTGCATACCTTCTTTCTTGAAAAGTAATGACAGCAATTTCTTACTCCTCGCTCACTTTCCGAGTGTCTCATTTAAAGGCACCTGTGAAACAGACAGGCACAGGGATGAGAAGTGAAAGAGAGCAGTTGATTAAATCATCATCAAGTCGGGCCTCAGAAAGTCAATTCTGCTTGCCGTCTGCAGTGATATCCTTTTATCTTAAGGTAATGAGCTATGGCACTTGTGCATCGGGTAATGCGATGAGTTCTATTAGCATGTTCCATTTGCCTCACAAGCAAGGGCAAGTCATTTCAGCATGCTCATAACACTGCAATCAAAGCAATTGGCTTCACAGACAGACAAGAAAGAGAAAGGGCTCAGGGTGATTTTTTATGTATCACAAAACTAAAGAAGAAAAATTGTTCCTTGTTTCACTTTAACCCATACTGCTCATTTTATCTACGTTGCTGTGAATGTATACTTTTATATTTCAGCAGGCATTCATGTTGGCTAAATGAATAGACAGAGAGATAGTTTACTGCTTGACAGGTACCCAAAGCTAAACTAACGTGGTTTGCAATATTGGTAAAATAATTGTGCTTTTGAAGACAAACATGCAAACACATTTGTACTGCTCAAAAATGATTTTCTTGTGCTGCTGTCAACCCATTTAAACCTGGGCACAGAATAATAATCCCCTTGACTTCCATAATTTGAAACTCGACCCTTTCCTTCCCACTGACCTTAATGGTCCATTGCACCATTGGCCATCACTAGAAGAATACACTTTGAAGTGGGTGTCCTGTCCTGTGTTACAAAAATATACATTTATTGCATGATATCTGTACTTAAATAGGGATTTCATCATTTATTAACCTCTATGATGTCATTTAAACAGTCGACAGTCTAAAGCCCCGTACACACGGTTCGACAGTCGTACGACCGAACGGCCCAAATCGTATGTTGGCCGTTGTATCTGGCATACTGACGTGCACTAAGCGATTGTACAACCAAGCCGAACGTAGTGACATGTTACGAGTGTATAAAGAGGAAGTTCGTGTGCATGTAATTTGTGAATTAGGAATGTAGGTTTACAAGAACGGACACTTCCGAGCGTTCCTGACTTCTGAGCATGCGTGTTTTGCACAGTACAACTTGTTGTACACCCGGTACAAAGGTCGTACAACTGCTTGTTGTACAACCAAAGTTTTCTAGTTTGCTCATCCAACTTTTGTTGTACGACCGATGTACATCGGCTGTTCTAATCACGCATACTAATGGTCGGATGATCGTACAACGAGCAGTTGTACAACCGTTTTCATACGACCGCCGCACCGTGTGTACGAGGCTTTACTTTGCATAATCACTGCTGACAATGCTGCACTGAAATCTTAAACGTTGTCATCAGCCTTGCAGAGTTCTTCCTGTGGACTGTAAAACACCTTTCCCACATGTTATGGAGATAAGGATAAGGGAACACTGTTGCCAACCTTCTGTAAATGTATTAACAATTTGTAAGAAAGAATCTGATTTCCCCACCTGTAAATGTCTGTGGGACAGGAGAATCTGTGCTTAAATTTAGGGGCGGCTGGCTGCACCCGTCATGGCTAAGTGTGTTAATAACATTCTCACAGTGCACAGCAACCCTTCTCACAAATGGAGTGAAGAGAGGCTGGATCTGTTCTGCCTTCTCCCCCTGTGTCCACCCACACTCTGTGCAGCCATGCTGTATCAGTGAAGAGGTTGTGATGCTTCTAACTGACTGAGCCTCCAGGGACCAGCCTTGCAAATGAGCACTGTGACTGGACTCTCCCCCCTCCCTCCCATCACTCAGATCTCTCCCTCCCCCTCTTTCTTACTTTGTCCTCCAACAGTACCTGTCATAAAAGCAACCAACTAGTTTTGTTTCATCAGCCATAGCACTTTGTGCTTTTAAGTGGGTTCACACTGGTGCACTGTGGTTTGGCTGAACTGCTGGCGTATCCATAGTTTCCTAACTTTTACCAATGGCTTTAGCTGCAGTCCCATAGATTTATATTTGGCTCTGCATTTTTGCTGCATTTTCGGAACATGCACCAAAAGTTCTGCATGCTGCATATTTGGTGCATTTTCAGAAACTGTGGCTAAAATGTGCAACCTAATAGAACCTAATAGAAATCTATGGGACCATGGCTAAAACTGCTGGTAAAATGAAACAAAACCGTGGATAGACTAGGGTTGCCACCTCATCCCTTTAAACCCAAACACATATGAATTACACAGGTTCTGATGCTAATTTAATGCAGATAAGGCACCAAGTGATTTTAATTACCACCTTAATCAGCCTCAGAACCTGTGTAATTCATACGTGTTCGCGTTTAAAGGGATGAGGTGGCAACTCTAGGATAGACTGCAGTGCACCAGTGTGAACTCAAAGATTTGTTTACACTTGCAGTAAGCACTGCCACTCCATTGAAAAGTAATCCATTTTCAGATCACTTTTCAGAGGCATTGCACTGGCAGTAAGGAGGTGATATTGCACCTCCTCCCTGCTTGTTTCAGCCCTCAAATGCCGATCCCTGCATGTAATGGTATGGTTCACTTCAAACTCCACTCTCTTTGGGGCTCATTTACACTTGATTCAATGTCAACACACATTAAAGCGCCTACCACTACAACATGCGTTTTTGATGGTTCTGTGGTGCTACGATAATGTTTGGTGGTGCTTTTTTTGAAATTTGGCAGATGGCCTGTGTGTGTTGATATCTCATATATACAATTTCTCCAAAACAAAGCAAATCTGAAGCTCAATTAAAGCCTCTCAAAAGCTTCAGGTGCTTCAAGGAAGTTTTGTCATAGATTTGTATGGAGGCTTTGAAGACACTTTGAAGTGCCACTAAAGCGACATGGGATATAATTTTTGAAGAAAAGCAAAACAAAAGCAAAGGGGTGAACAGGACTGTAAGCTAACCATTTTATTTAGTGGCATGTGCTTTGACTGGCGTTCAGAGAACTTCAAAAAAGTGTGTCCGAAGCCATGTTTTGAAGCAAGTGTAAATGAGCCCTTTAGGCATTAGGTGTGCAGAAAATAAGGTGAGCGCACTCTCCTTATATATTACATGTGCTCTCACCTTAATTTCGGCACATCGATCACCTAAAGAGGGCAACTGAAAAATGGTGAAGTTTGAGGTGAATTTCTACCCTTATGCAGAGCACTTTACAGAAGATTTAAAAAGAATGTTAAAAAGTAACTAATAAGATAATAAGAAACTTTTTTTTGGGGGGGTATAGTGGAGACGGAATAAAACTCCTGTCAGCCGTGCCCCTGTTAGGAAGATTCACCCTCTCTATTTGTCCTGTTTACTGTTATCATTGAAAGTGTAAATAAATGAAAATCCTAAATGTTGGGTTGACATTAGAACAATGTTAGTGGGGAAATCTTCCAATAAGGACACTAGTTCTGGTGACACCCCAGGATTCCCTCATTTTGAAGGTATTTCCTCTCACTTTTGTTTGGCAATGGGACAGGAAGGGAAGAAAAATCTCCCCAATGGGACACAGATGGCAAAATATAAACTGACAGGGGTTATAACTTTCTCTTACTCTATCCAAAATGAAAAAAAGGTTTTACCTTTAAACCCAGAAACTGGTGGTCTTTTAATAACAGTGGGAATAGTATTGCACATCTAAATTATGTGGACACTGAAAATGGACATGAAAATGGTTTCTATTTTTTGCACATTGTGCACCACTTATTAGTCATGTTGTGGAGTGCATAGTGATAGTACAGGATATTAGGTCTATATTTTAGGTCTAGGCTGATCTGTTTAATATTTTTACCTTCTTTTCTACCTTCTTCTCTCCTTCCCTCACTTGTGGCACAATAATTATAGTAGTTTATGGGTACAAGGACAGTGTCATTTATGTGCAGTGTATACAGTGACTAGACTCAGTTTTTATGTAATCATTCCCCTTTAAGCCACTCCCAGTGTTATGCACAACACACCTATGACCATTATTTGCCGCAGTGCACTGTGAACACAGTAGGACTTGTTTTTCAGCTCCATCCCAGGGTTCCCCAGACCCTTCATAATCCTAGTCATGTACATACGGTATTTTGTCTTGCTGTTTTGATTTTTCATTGTAAGGCCAAGCAGATTATTTGTTACAAGTATTGTTCATACTTTCATATTGTTTATATGTTTTAAATATCAATTTCTTTAATTTCTGATAGGAGTTTCTGTCATATTTCAGGCCGTCAGTAAAAAAAAAATGCACTCTGTCAGTAAATATTCTGTTTTGTCAGTAAAAAAGGTCTTTGGGACTTGGCAACACTGGAAGACAAGATATTCTGTAGTACAAATCAGGAGCAAGCAGCTGCTTCTTCATAGTTACATTGTTGGTAAGGTTGGAAAAATACACAAGTCCATCCAGCCCAACCTGTGTGTGTACTTATATGTTAATAGCACATTGTATATTGTGAACGTTAAGGTGCCAATCTAACAATTTTTTGAAATTATAGATGCTCCTCGCCGAAACCACTGCTTGTGGAAGGGAATTCCACATCCTTACCGCTCTTACAGTAAAGAACCCTCTATGCAGTTTAAGGTTAAACTGCTTTTCTTCTAATTTTAGTGAATGGCTGTGTGTCTTTTTAAATTGCCTTTCACTGGAAAGCTTTTTCCCTATTGTGTGGACACCAGTACGGTATTTGTACATTGAAATCTTATCCCATCTCAAGTGTCTTTTCTCCAAAGAGAACAATTTCAATGCTTGTAGTCTTTCCTCATAGCTGAGATCCTCCAGTCCCTTTATTAATTTTGTTGCGCTTCTCTGGACCCTCTCCAGTTCCAGCACATCCCTCCTGAGGACTGGTGCCCAGAATTGGACGTCATACTCAAGATGCAGCCAGACCAGAGTCTTGTATAGTGGGAGAATTATCGTTTTATCTCTGGACTTAATCCCCTTTTTAATGCATGCCAATATCCTGTTGGCTTTGCGTGCAGCAACCTGGCATGCATGCCATTGCTGAGCCTGTCATCTTCTAGGATCCCCAGGTCCTTTCCATCCTAGATTCTTCCAAAGGTTCTCCTCCTAGCGAGTAAACTGCATTCATATTTTTGGCACCCAAATGCATTATTTTACATTTTCCAACTTTAAACCTCATTTGCCATGTAGTTGCCCACCCGATTAATTTGTTTAGATCTTCTTGCAAGGTTTCCACATCTTGTGTGGAAGTTATTGCCCTGCTTAGCTTTGTATCGTCCGCAAATACTGAGATTGAGCTGTTTATCCCATCCTCCAGATCGTTTATGAATAAATTTAATAGGATTGGTCCCAGGACAGAACCCTGGCGGACCCCACTTTCCACACCAGACCATTCTGAGTATTCCCCATTTATCACCACCCTTCATGCATACAGTACAATGAGCAATCATTGTTACTCCATTACAGGAAGTGTGTTGCTGGCAACACACTTCCTGTAATACTCATTCATTTAAAAGTACATTAAGAAAAAATCCTAAAAAAAGAAACTAATGCTGTCATTGCATTTTAAAATGGGAAATATCCTATTTATTACATATTTATTATATTTATTTATTATTTATTATCATGAAGTCTAGATACACATTTAACATTAAAACATTAATAGTAAGTATGCACTCACTGAAAATACACTACAGTTTAACAATAAGCTCTGCAAGAATATTTTACTTAAATGCACAATTTACTTCGGAAATGCCTGGAAATTAGAGGTTCCTTTATTGTATAGTTCTTTAGTTAATACAAATAGAATTTTCAGAAGGGGAAAAAGAAATGTGCTGTTTTCATTTTGGAACTCATGTGCTTATGTGGGGCTAATGCTCACCTAGAGTTTACATTTAATCACAGCAAATCCAACCTTTTGACTCAGGGACTTCTCTTCATACTGCCTTAGCCTGCATTGTGTATGAGAAACATATAAATCAAAAATATAATGCATGACAGATATACATTTGATTTTCATGGGGTTCAAGCCAGTGCACAGTGGAAATACATACCGTACTGGGATAACGCATGTGAAATAAATAAATCGTTTCTTTACAAGAGGCATTTAAGAGAGTATTTTCAATTCAAACACTTTCAGGTGCAATCATTTCTATTTACAGAAACTCTTGGATTAAATGTAGAAAAATTTACTGGCTTAATATTTACTTCCTCATTAGCATGGATAGTCGTCTTTGCACTTTGCAGTTAATTGAAAAACATGTCAGAAACTGCAAATGTGTAGATATACATGTTCTTTGATAGCAGCATATGCCACTAATGTCTTTTAGGCTAAGTTCACACTGCTGCAACCAAATTTTGATCTGGTTTTTAGTGCAATTAACTTGGATGCAGCTTGGATGCAACTTTGATGCCACATTGATAAGGTTGTATATTCTATGGGACCAAAGTCACAAAGGAATGACACCAAAGTAGCACAGAAACCTTTTTCAAAATTGTACCATGAGGAGTCACATTGGTGTGAATGGGCTCCATTGAAAACAATGTCATTTCCATTGTCATGCGATTCTGTACGGTCCCATATGAAATTGCACTAGTGTGAATGGAGCCTTAAAAAACAATAGGCATATGCTCTTATGAACATGATGTATGAGGCATTCCCTACTCCTAGTAGACAAATATTACTAGCAGATCAACTGGGAGCTAGCTAATTTCCAAGAAATTTCTTATACAGTTGTGCTCATAAGTTTACATTCCCTGGCAGAATATATGATTTCTTGGCCATTTTTCAGAGAATATGAATGGTAACACAAAAATCTTTCTTTCACTCATGGTTAGTGTTTGGCTGAGGCCAGTTATTATCAATCAACTGTGGTTGCTCTTTCTAAATCATAATGACAACAGAAACTACCCAAATGATCTTGATCAAAAGTTTACATACCCTGGTCATTTTGGTCTGTTGACATGCACACAAGTTGACACAAAGGGGTTTGAATGGCTATTAAAGGTAAACATCCTCACCTTCGATCTGTTTGCTTGTACTTAGTGTGTGTGTATAAAAGGTCAATGAGTTTCTGGACTCCTGACAGACCCTTGCATCTTTCATCCAGTGCTCCGCTGAAATTTCTGTATTCTGAGTCATGGGGAAAGCAAAAGAATTGTCAAAGGATCTGTGGGAAAAGGTAGTTAAACTGTATAAAACAGGAAGTGGTTATAAAAAGATATCCAAGGAATTGAGAATGCCAACCAGCAGTGTTCAAACTCTAATCAAGAAGTGGAAAATGAGAAGTTCTGTTGAAACCAAACCACGGTCAGGTAGACCAACTCCGAATTTCTGCCACAATTGGGCTTTCTGTCAAGAAGAATGGGCAGCTTTATCATCTGAGAAGATAAAGAGACTCATCCACAAATACCACAAAAGTCTTCAAGCTGTTATTGATGTTAAAGGGGGCAATACATGGTATTAACTTAAATTTTGGTCTCATCACTCCAAATAACTTTGTGCCAGAAGGTTTGAGGCTTGTCTCTGTGCTGTTTGGTGTATTGTAAGCAGGATACTTTGTGGCATTTGGGTAGTAATGGCATTCTTCTGGCGACTCTACCATGCAGCCCATCTTTCTTCAAGTGCCTCCTTATTGTGAATTTTGAAACAGCCACACATGTTTTCAGAGAGTCCTGTATTTCACCTGAAGTTACTTGTGGGTTTCTCTTTGCATACCAAACAATTTTCGTGGCAGTTGTGGCTGACATTTTAGTTGGTCTACTTGGCCGTGGTTTGGTTTCAACAGAACCCCTCATTTTCCACTTATTGATTAGAGTTTGAATACTGCTGATTGGCATTCTCAATTCCTTGCATATCATTTTATATCCCTTTCCTGTTTTATACAGTTCAACTACCTATTCAGGCAGATCCTTTGACAATTCTTTTGCTTTCCCCATGACTCAGAATCCAGAAACATCAGTGCAGCAGAGGATGAAAAGTGCAAGGGTCTGTCAGGAGTCCAGAAACTCATTGACCTTTTATACTCACACACTAATTACAAGCAAACAGATCGCAGGTGAGGATGGTTACATTTAATAGCCATTCTTTTAGGAAAGTCTATTCATTTCAAAGTCAAGTGTGAAAATCCGTGTATGAACAACAGCGCTTCCAGAGTTCACAAGTCCAGTGTGCTATGTAAAGTAAACATGCGAGAGTCCAAGTGAATATAAGGAGGGAGAATGAATCCACACAACTACTGTTCCAGCCACCAGGGTAAACATTGTCACTGAATGTGTCCCGCTCCCGCTGTAGTGCCCACTTACCAGACTCTTTCTTTAAACTGGCTTGTAATTAGATCAATGATTAGTCAGCTCTATCACTCTGTGATTGCTCCCTGACACCAGCGGGGAACCCAGAAAACACAAAGGCCGCACATAGTGTACTCCCATTCACAAAAATGTATTTGCACCCCACCATAAAACAAACTTACAAGATAAACCTTCCAGATATGCATAAAAATATGTCACTCAAATGTGTACATCACCACTCTGCTGTCCGTTCGGACCCATACAGAAAATTTTGTGTTCGGCTTTGGAGCGTACGTCACTACTGTGGGGTCATGCACTGACGCGTTTCATCATCACGACTTCTAAGAAGGGAGTGACCACACGGCACAGTGAAGTGTTGGAAGAGCAGAGGTCTCCCCTCTTCAGCTGAGGGAGTGATTACAGAGTGATAGAGCTGGCTACTCATTGATCTAATTACGAGCCAGTTTAAAGAAAGAGTCTGGTAAGTGGGAACTACAGCGGGAGCGAGACACACACGGTGGCAATGTTTACCCTGGTGGCTGGAACAGTAGTTGTGTGGATTCATTCTCCCTCCTTATATTCACTTGGACTCTCGCATGTTTACTTTACATAGCACACTGGACTTGTGAACTCTGGAAGCGCTGTTGTTCATATACTAATTTTTGTGTGACGTGATCTTCATGTGTATGCTTTTTTTTTTCTGATATGATTTATTTAAAACGGCTGCTCCTTTTATGTGAAATATTTTAGAAGGTGTGAACACCATATCCTTAGCGATAATTAACTACGAAGGATTCACCTGCGCTGGGATATGTAAACTAACAAATTATTTTAAACAATATTTTAGAGAAAAGACTGCTGCCCTCCAGAACTTTCCATGCAAAAAGCAAGGTAAGCAAAAGAATGTAACAGAGTAGTGTTGGAGTTGGCGCTGTCTCAGTGATATAGGTGTAACTTAGGTAAGCATATAGATATGAAAAGTGCAGAGTGCTTGAAAATTAGTGATATTTGCTTGTGTCCATAAAAAGTTCATAAAAGTAAATAGAAATTAATATAAATAAGACTTAGAATAGAATAGAATAGAATAGGCTCAGATGACGTCAGGTATGACGAAACGCGTAAGGCGTGACCACTAAACGCAATTGCATCACTTCCTCGGTGAGCTGGTTCCACGAGGAGGAACGCATAGGGGAATACAGGAAGCAGGACTATATCTTTCTCAAGCAGGCAGAGCCTGCATCCCCTTGTCAATATTCACCGTTTTTAATTGCTGTTTTTAAACATACCTTTTCTCGAATAAAACTGGACTTTGATTCAAAACCTACTACACTATCAGAGGACGCTCTGTTTTTTCCTTTTTTTCCCATTTTATACCGATGGAAAACGGGATGGCGCCCTGAAGGATTTTGGACAGGAACAACCGAATAGGAGGAAGGACCGAAGCACATCAGGAAATCGAAGGAAAAAGACCCCATTTACCACATGTGGGCTACCCCTGCAGGGGTAAGGAGACTCTGGTAAGTGAGGGCACAGGAGGGGAGCACAAGTCACCTTAACTGAAGCAGGATCAAGCACGGAAGTCACTTTGCAAACTCTGAAACAGATCATCTATATATATATATTTATTTGTGTGGAATCAAAGATTGAGCCTGTTCATCCAAACTTGGATTGATATTTATGAACGCTTTCTGGATATTCATAATTTTATTTATTTACGGATTTTTCACGGACATTTTTTTACAGAATTTTATGGATCACAGTCTACATTTTTGTTTTACACTGATTTTCTATATATTTACAAATTCTAAGTCTTATTTATATTAATTTCTATTTACGTACTTTTATGAACTTTTTACGGACACAAGCAAATATCACTAATTTTCAAGCACTCTGCACTTTTCATATCTATATGCTTACCTAAGTTACACCTATATCACTGAGACAGCGCCAACTCCAACACTACTCTGTTACACCATATCCTTAGAGCCGATTAGTGTGTTTTAGCTGAGAGCGAGGTTTCTTTTGTAATACACTATTTTATCCAAGTGTGGAAATCCATTACGGGTGCAGGGGCGCCGCCCCCCTAATCCATGCACCTGGCCCCTAATCTCCATGCAGGGTGCCGAACGCATGGATTTCAATGTGGGTTTTTTTAAGTACTTGATTAGAGACTCTAATTTGCTTCAAAAAGGGTGGGCTCAGGGTGCAGGGCACTTGTGTGACATTAGCAAATTAATATTTGCTAATGTCTTCCTGCTTCTCCTCCTGGCCAATCAGGAAGTGGTTCCTGAAGCCTGATAGTCCGGGAGTCTTAGGACGAGTCTCAAGACCTGCCTCCTGTTCCTCCGGGAGGAGAAGCAGCGGCAGTCTCTTATAGGAGCCCTACCCTGGATTCAGAAGTGCACCATCACCATGTCCTCCTCCCTGCACCTCTACTGCAGTATAAGGTAAGAGGATCAGTGCCTATCGGGTGCCAGGGGAGTGTGTAGTGTGAGTGGATCGCCAATGTGATTGATAGATCGAGAGTGAAGGGGGGTGGTGTTGTTACTAGTGTGAGTCAGTTCAAATTTTGACCACCAGCCGCTACTGTTTGAATGACATGACATTCGCCAAGTCATCAAATGTACTGAGAACTTTCGAATGAATGTTCCCACGAATATTCAAATCAATGGTCATTTGTATAATCTATTAGTGTATGTCCAAATGTATTCTTTGGAACAATTTTTACTTTTCAGCTATTGAAACGACAATAACTTTGTCATTACTAGATAGATACAAGTGTTTGTTTTAAAACAGCTAATGTTACTTTAAATAAAATGCTCATATCTTATTCAAACATGGGTCCCATTTAAAATGGCACTAAAATTACTTTTCTATTACAAAGCATGGCAACGTTTTTTACAAATAAATTATATTTTATTATATTTTTTCCAATTTTTCACATTTAAAAAAAATGTGTTTCTAAAAAATTAACAAAACAGATGAGAGCAAAAAGTTTAAATGTTAATCGTAAAACAAACATGCTTGAGCTAAGGGCAGGTGAATTCCAGGAAGTAAATGCTACATTAATCGTCTGCCTTTACTTAAAGTGGATGTAAACCCAATTCATGAAATTTGAGCTGGGCACATCATCTGCAGTGTTTTTTTAGTCTCTCTTCACAGCACTGTTTTGTGTTCAGCTCCTCTGTTATCAGCCTGATAATTTCTCACACGTTCTCTGAGACGAGAGATAGACGTGTGTGACAGGGTAGGTTCCTATAAATAGATTAGCACTGAAATTGCTATGTACATTGCTTTCTTCCTTTGCCTATGTGGAGTGGGGGTGTGTGCATTTCCTCCAATCAGCTGTCTTGGCTGTATGCCAATGATTCAAACCCAGAGGTAACCAGGAAAAAAAAAAATGTTAACACAATCTCCACTTTCTAAAGGATATATATAGAAGAAGACAGAAGATATACATGTAAAACATATATAGGGAGATTTGTTTCATCTCTGTGTATCATCTGAGGCTGTTCACCTCACTGGGTATATATGAGGGTTTACATCCACTTTAAGATGGTTGTGGCTAGAAATGCTAGAGGGCTGTTTTTCAAAGTGGTTTCTCAACAAAATTAACCATAGAGGGATGGATGGATGAGTTTACTTTGGTTGTTAAAATGAATTAAATAGTGTTTTCAATGTGTGGTGCAAAACAAGTGGGTTCTGAGGGGTGTTTTTCAACTGTAAAAATGCTCCAACGTCAAAAACACTCATAAATGCGGATAAACTCCCCAAAACGTGGCTCACCAGTAGAGTTGATCGAACCTCTGGAAGTCCGGGTTCGGAGGGTTCGGCCAAACTTACAGACAAAGTACGGGTTCGGGTCCGGACTTGACCCGAACTTTGACCTGGACCCCAAACCCCATTGAAATCAATGGGGATCCGAACTTTTAGGCACAAAAATGGTTGTAACAAAGTCCTGTCAAGTCCTAGAGGTCTGCAAAAGGAAGGAAAATTGGGGTAAGAGTTGGACAAGTGCCCTACAAAGAAATGGGGATAGGGAAATAACTTAAAATAATTTTTAAGCTAAAATCACATAAAAAAATTAAAAATGGAGGTGGATGTGGAGTTGGAGGTTGAGGAGGCGGTGAAAGTGGCGGTGGAGGCGGAGGAGGTAGCCAACACTGTTTTTTTTATTTTTGTGCAAGAAATGCACCGCTGGCCGCAAATGTTGTTTTTAGATTTTTTTTTTTTTTAAACCAGCTATGTAGATGCACTTTTTCATTTTGTGCAAGAAACAATAATCTGTCCCGTTAAGCAACAGTAGGAACCTCTCCCTATAGAACTTGGAGATGATTTTAGATTCAAAAAGAGGGAAAGATTATTGTTCTAAAATCATCTCCAAGTTCTATAGGAAAAGTCTATTGCAG